>WAAG01089317.1:0-43054 GCA_013390105.1 Tichodroma muraria
GAAGTGCAGGAGAAAAGCTGCCAAAGTTAAGCTATGGATACTGAAAAAGTTGAAGTTGCTGTTAGCAGTGCTGTCAAGGTTTTATTGGGGAAGGGGTGGGGGTGTTGAATTTGCTGTGTTTGGTGGGTTGTGGGGCGTTTGTTTTTGTTTTGGTTTTTTTTTTTTTTTTAATTTTAGAATTTTTAAGCAGGCCTTGGAAACAACAAATTGCCAAAACTTGTGTAGAAAGTCAGGAAACATAGATGTCAAATTATGTCTAGCAAGTATGTATTCCTTTGCCTAACCACAGACTAGGGCTGGAAGTCCAAACCCTCTCCCCCAGAAGTGGTCTAAAAGAAACCTGGCACTGCAATGCCTGGAACAGGTAAACAAAGCATACAATACATTAAGAGCTAGCTGCCTACAGAACAGTGCAAACCCCAGAAATAATTGAAATCGTGGTGAGATTATAAAAGAACATATTGCACATGTACAGACATGAAAATGTAATCAGTGAAACAACGCTTCTTTCCAGTGATAAGTTGGTAAGGCTGTTTATCTTCAAACTCTTGATTTACATTTGTGGAAAAGACAATCCTATGTTGTTTATATCTGTCAAGCAGTGTTAGAGAGGCACTGGGTGATCTGTAGGGGACAGAGGCCAGGGAAACGTCCCCTGCCTCCTTCTGCAGACCACCTCTGGCTTTCGGCTGCAGCATTCAGTAAGTTGCCAGCCAGCCCATGTACTGCTTTTCCTGAATTTCTGTTTGCATCTTTATTTGTTAAAGACAGCAAGAAATACTGATGGTCTTCATGGCTTTTTTGAGACCTCAGTTTGGGTGACTTTCTGAGGACAGTTTTTTGGATGATGTGAGGTTTTAGTTTGAGCAGCAAAATGCCTAAAGAAGGACAAAGTCAAACCTGCAGAGGTTTAGAGCTTTCAAAACTGGAGTTTTGTGAGCAATCCTCTGGTAACTTTTGTGTTAAGAAAATTATTTAATTATCTGATATTATATTATTTTACCCCTGGGTCGCTGCATAGATCAAGAGCTGAGTTATGAGTGATACACTACTGAATGTTACTCTCTTTTTATTCAGCCTTTGGCTCCCTGCCTTAGGAATGCTCCTTGCAGAAGGTGAGAAAAAAAGTCTTCTCTAAGGGCTAGTTGTTGATGCTATTACTGCAGTGTTTGCTTTAAAATTCACAAAGCTGCTGTGTGATAGCAAGACATAATCTCTTGTAAGAAATGGAGCTGGTGTATGGAAGAATGAGGTTTAAGAGAAGTGTTCCATAATTAGTGCTGCTTGTCAAGTATTTGAATTGATTTTTTTCCCCCATGTTCAGTATCATATTTATCACTTGACAATAGTCAAAGCAAAATTTTCATTGCCAAAACTAATTGTGATTTGGCAGCTCATCTGCAAATCAGGTCCAGAGATTTTCAGTCAGTCCTCCAAAACAGAAAGTATATAGTTCACAAATTGAGAAAGGACTGAATTAAGTAATTGCACCAGAGATGACCCTTTCCCCCTCAGAACTAGTAGAGTAACTGTTCCAGAAATTGTGGACTGTCCTTCATGTTCCTTTTTCTGTATGTCCATTTATACCTCCTTGGTCTTACAGTGAATGAGACAGAGATTATATAAATAATCCTTCAAGCTAAACATTCCCCAGAGTAAGTCCATTCTGCACACTGAATGAGTCAGAGATCTCATGGGGAAAATGATATGCAATCATGGACTTGAGAGTGGACCTCACAGGCAGAAAGAGCCAAGTGATATAGTAATTGCATGGACAGTCTCTTCTAATTTGAGATTTAACATTCTTTTAAGGCCCTGTGACTTTATAGTGTTGAAGCAAGCCAAAAAAGCCTTCAAAAGCAGACTGTCATCATGTGATACATCAGTATTCACAGAACTCGTCAGATCATGGCAGCTGAGCCACTGGCAGAGGGAGTTTGCCCTCTGTGAGTACCACGGGGCAGTGAAAATGCTTTGCTGTGGTGTGCTTAGGTCTTTCTCATCACAGGTGTTTCTGCCCTTTCTCCACCGACAGCCTGTCTCTGCTCTTTCCCTCTGGCTGGAGCCGTCCCACTGTATTTTCTCCTCAGTCGCACTCCTCACTTTCTTAGTACCTTGTCTCATATTTTTCATCTTTTCTCCCCATCTCTTCTGCCTCTATCTAGTCTCTCCTCTTTCTACTTTGTTCCCCGCTTCTTTCCAGTTTCATCCAGTTTCACTTTCTTCTTCTCAGTACCTTCTTCAGCTGACTTGCTCATGCAGCCTCATCTCTTGAATGCCAGTCCCAAGATTTATCAGTTTTTCCAAAGTATTGCATGCATTTTAGGTAGTGGCTCAAGTGGTTATTAAGGGCAGAAGAGAGATGTCTTGATTTTCAGTCCTTGCCCTATTACAGACCTCAGGAGCACTTTCCAGTAACTGCTGGAAAGCTTCTCAGCCTCTTTGAGCCTCAGATGTGGAACACACTTGTAAACAGATTGTTTCTCTAGGTTTCATGCAGAACTTTAGTCACAAGTTTTGTTTGCAAGTGTACAAAGTACGTTATCAGCATTATTTTCAAAATTCTTGTGGCCTGACTATACTTGAGTGGATTTCCGTAGAAAAAGCAGAGGGTGCATTCTTGACAAAAAAGCCACTTTCCTGGCTGACATAATTTCACTCATTAAAATAGAATAGGCACTTACATTTGGAAAAAAAAAATCAGAATATTGGCAGCATGGGAAAAAAATAAACCACTCCTGTTTTCCTTTGGGCTCATTCTGGGATGCAATGCTTCAGTCAAAAAAAGAAAAAGAGACTAAAACAGATAACAGGACTGGAAAGTTTTAGTCTGGGAGGTTAAAGTTGGACAAACTCATCAGTAAATAGACAGTGCTAGCAGCTGCAGCTATATTAAACCATTCTAAAATAAGATAAAAAGTATCTGCCTGTTGGTTTGAGGTGCCTTTTTTTCTTTCTCTTTGAAGTATATGACCTAGGAGGAAAGAATATACCACAGAAACAGTTTAAGTGTGTGTTGTATCAGAAACTCATTTTTGATGGAAACAAGAACTCTAAAATCTAAATAATGCTGCAATTTCTGTTACACTGGGTTCCTGCAAGCTCAAAGTTGTTTTTAAGTTACATTTACATTGCTCTAAAGATGTTCACCTTTTGTGGAAAACAAATTGTTCCACATCGTAGATTTATTTTTTTATTTTTTTAACAAAAACAAAATAAATTGTCCCGACACACTTGTTTCGAATTCCCCCATATTAATTATATTAATTCCCTGTATTTCTCCTGTTGTAGTAACAGCTGTACATTTGCCTGTATGTTTCTCTCTTGTGTAACACCACATGGACATTTCTGTTGCCTGGTTGTTACTTAGACTAGAGCTCGTTCTCTAAAAATATTGTGGTTACTGCTGCAATGTGAATTTTTAATTAAAGAGTAGATTATCATGGTAATACCAATCAGAAATTTCCTTAAACTTTTAGTCCTCCTGCAGGAGCCATTCGGGTAGTGCCTCCTCCCACACGAAGACCAGTCATTTAAATGGAATGCATGCAACTGAGTTTCCATTGAAGTTGATTGGGCTTCCATAGAGAAAACTGCTGGAGGATTACTCCTGCCCACTGCTGAAGTTGGTAGAATGAGAGTCACATAAAATCTGCTCCCCAGAAAGAGCAGGCAGCTCCAAGAACAATACTTTTAAAAAATGTAATAAAATACTGCTGGAAACCCTAGAGTAGCTGTTTTATCACAGTGGCATAGTTTTCTACAAACTATGAGGACTAGATACATCAACTTTGCTTAAAGTCTGTAGCGTTTACTAAAGATGGATCAGGCATGAGTTTGTCTCAGGGTCTTTCATAGCTGGTATTGGTGGTGCCTTTCAGAGAGGGTTTTGCAATGGCTGGTATTTCCAGTATAAAGAAGGCTACTGCTAGTATATTAAAGCAACTATTAGTACATAAACCTCCCTTTTTTTGAGAGGGACTAATAAAACATGTTTCATTTTGCTGGTGAATAATGCAGATGAGACAGTGCAAGATGAAGCTGAAAGCTGACACATTAAGGCATTCTTCAGACTTTGAACCGGATTGTGGGAAATGGAAATAACTTTTCATTGATTTCCTGTTAAATGAGGCGATAGCATGCATTGTGTAGTGTTTCTATAAACAGGTATTTTATTGGAGGTATTCTTGTATCTGCAGGATTTTTTTATGCAGCATATTTATATAGAAAAGTGATAGCACTGCTGAGACTGGGAACAGCAGCTGTACAAAGCAGTTATGATTTCTGCTGCAAATGGCAAGCTTTTGATGCTTGTTTGGGAGCATGGAGAGAATATTCTGTGTAAACGCCAATCTCGATATGGAAGTAGCTCTTTGCTCAGGGGCCTGGGTAGTAAAAGAAATTTGGGACAGTAAAATAGTAACTACATTAAAAAAATCCCCAACTTAAAAAAGACCAGTCATCTGGTCTTTTGCTGGATCAAAGACTAGCAACAGTCTTCAGTTCACAGGTGTGAATTGACATAGGCCTGACTTCCAGGACATACTTGTGTATCACTTTACATCAGATAATACTCTCTTCCAGCATGGTCTGTTTCCAGTATTTGCCTTCCATTTTCTAATTGCTCAACTTCCATCTTATAGAAACCAATATTGTTTCTCAGAATTTTTTTTTGGTTGGTTGGTTGCTTGGTTTTTTTTTGGAATAGTATTTGTAAAATTTTGGCATTTAACAGAACTGGAGTATTTTCTTGACACATTTTTGGTATTGCTGAGGAAATACACGGTTAATTTTCCTATTATAGCTCCTTGATTAGCCTCCTCCTAAGTCAGTAGTTCCAAACTTTTCCAGTCATGCACATTAGATCATTGGAGATGCTTTGTGTGGGATGGATGAGTGACTAACATTTTATTTAAAACCAAAGATGGACTTGAATCTGTTACAAGTTGCTGTAAATCTGAAATGAAATAAGTAATTTCTGTTTAATCAGATGGATCTGTCAGTGAGAATTTAAAGAGAAATAAGCCACAGACCTGTGAAGTTAATCAGAAATACTTTTTTCCATCTGTTTGGTTGAGCTTTCTTCCCCATTATTAGACAGACTGCATTTTCAGATGTAAAGTGCTACAGAATGGAAAAAACGTAAAGCGGTAATAGATGCACTTGCCACATTATGCATTAATGCCTTACGCGTCTGATAGATTGCAGTTAATAAAGATCAGGTTTGGGTAACACTTCAAAGGCTTTTCTAGTTAAATTCAGAGGACCTTCTTGTTGCAGAACTGAAATCATTAATGGAAAAAAAGGGTTCTCAAGTTGCAGGCTGAGAGGGCAGCAGTTCAGTTCCCTGGCCCAAGCCAGTGGCAGCCAGCAGGTAGCTCGAGGAAGGCAGGCACCCCGTAGCTCTGCCAGGGCCCATCTTCCTTCATCCAAATACAAGCTCATTGCTACCTGGATGGGATTTGGGCAGAAATACAATGATTTTGTGTTTAAGGTCTTTACCACCTGTGACAGGCAGCCTTTGAAAGGAGTGAGGGGGAAGAGAAAGGCTGCAACCCCCTATTGCTGCCACAGACTCTGCGTGGCCTGGAATCTGTGGTTATAAAGCGCGTTGGAGTTTACAACGACTGTCATTACTCTGCTTGTCTCCATTGCAGCAGACACGGAGGTGTAAATTCATGGCTTGAGGCAGTGCAGTCTGCCAGTACAGGTGCTCCTTCATCATAAACTTGTGCAGATACCACTGCGTTCCCAGATGGAAATTCTCATTGCGTGTCAGGCCAGACTTTTACAGTGCGCTGTCTGTGGCTGTGCACTGTAACCAGAGCTGGCTAGCACTATTTTTACTGCAGAGCAGTTCTTCACATGCAATTTAAAGTTTCTTGCACATTTTGGTTTTTCAGGAGCATCAGTTCCATTTGAATTGTGTCTGTTATTTTGTGCCACAGATATCTAGACATATTTAATATGCCGCATATATATATATATAAAATTATTTTTTTAAGTGTGCAGACTGTTTTCTTTATGTTCTTTTGCTGTTTTATAAAATCATAATTATTGGGGAAATAAGAGAGACTCTAGGATTTTAAATGGATCATTGTTGTCTTTCAGTGTATGTTCAGCTAGACAAAACTAGGTTGCCTTGATTTGAGGTAGTACCTATGGGGCAAGCATGGTCCTTGGCTATGCTAAGAGAAACAGCTTAGCTGGAAAATTAGCACTTCAAAGATCCTGCATTTCACTTTCTTATGTGGACTTGGAACTTCTGTCGGTTTCAGGAGAAACAAGACACCTGCAGTTCAGAGCAGAAGTTCAGAGTTCACTGTGGATGTGGTGGCTTGTCGTGTAAAGAACTGGAATTTATAGACTGTGCATATTGAAGGACACAATACATTTAAGAGTAAGCTCTGCACAGGAAAGACCAATTTTCAGATTACTGTTTCAGAAACAAGTATTTGAATTATTTTTCTTTAGAGATATGTTTATCCTTTGGGATGCCAAAGGATTAATATGATTGTATAGAACCACTACAAAAATGAAAACAAGAGTACAACTAGATTATTTGGACTTAATTGAACATATAGTATTGCACACAGAGAAAATACTAATTATGAATTATGTCTGAACCTGGAGAATCAAGAAGGGATATGGGGCTTTGGAAAAAGCATTTGCCAGTTACTGTAGGTCATAAGAATGAAACATTGCCAAAAATCTTAGTCAATATTTTAATTGCCTGTAGAGGTGGTTTCAGGACCAAATTGGCCCCTTTACACATTTCCAGAAGTGTTATCTCAGTGCAGCTTTGAGACAGTTTTGCTAATGGCAGATATGAGCCCACATCTGCTGGGAGACTGATAATTTTTTGGTATTTTGCCAACACTTCTTTAATTAAACAAAGTGTCAAGGATTTGTTAAAAAGTATGCTTTTCGAATGTTAACTAAAGGCTAAAACAAGCTAGCAGGGTGGTTTCTTTGTTTTACAGTCTTAACTGTAGCAGCTCATTTTAAGAAAACTCTAATGGTATATGAAAAAGAAATTACTGTGTTGCTGTTGGTCAGACTACTTTCATACTTGCATATTTCAGAAGAAACTGAGGCATAAATAAAGCTACTGTTTCCGAAGTACAAAGTTTCTATCAACAGCAGGCACGGTGCATTTCAAGTTTGGCCCGAGGTGCCACAAGACGAAGGGATACTTCTAAAATTTAGTCTTAAGTACATCTCCCTCATCACTGTGCTGCTGCTGGTAATTTACTCACATTCTGAAAGCACAGGGAGAAAAGTTGGCCGAGGTGTGTCATCCTCCTTGAAACAGCTGTGTGAGAATGCAGCAGGGGCAGCTCTGAAATGCCTTACCTTGTGTGAAAACATCAATATCCAGCACTCTGAAGGCACTTTGCTGAATGCAGCCCTACATGCTAAATTTACATCATTGCGTTGTCCAAGCAGGATATTTTAAGTAGAAGAAACATCATCTAAAAACATACAAAATTAAGCATTCTAGATGCTGTATCTAATTTTACAGTGCACAACTGAAAGAACAATAATTAAAAAACCCTCTCCCAGCAGAGAGTGTATATTTCTGGATAATTTATATCTGCCTTTACACAAAGGAATGTGTAGAGATTTATCTTAGTAGATGGAAAGTATATTTTTTGCTGCTTTGGCCTCCCTAGATCTGCTTTGAAAAGGAGATTTTATTTCTTTTTTTACAAACATCCAAAGAGGCTATCCTGTTTTCTGTATCAAAACCCCTATGAAAACTTAAGATAACTCCCTCAGTAATCACAAGACAAAGTTTTCGAGAAAGAAAAATGAAATTCCAGATCTGTCATTAACTAAACCCTGAATCAAAAGTCAACATTTTGTTTACCAAACAACTGTTTTCAAGTCTCTAGTAGGCAGCACGATTTTAATGCCTTCATGTCACTGAGGGGAAACCAAGGGAGAATCACACGGTAAGTTAAATATTTTAGCAAAGTTCATTCCAAAAGTCCCTGGGAAGTTTTGGAAAGAGATCTGGGCTGTTTAGATCCTAGTGCTCTGGCTTAGTCAGAGGAACATTCTTCACCTGCAGACATGCCAACGTGCCTGCTTGTTCCAGCACACTGCCCTTGGCTTGGCAGGGCCGGGCGGGGATCTGGGGATCTGTGCCGGCAGAGCTGGCCTGGCTGATGCTGCAACCCCGGGGCTGCGCCCTCAGCCGCCTCCCAGCTCTCCTGGGTGTGACCTGGGAATCACATGGTGATCTCTGGAAGGGACAACTGTCAGACATTGTGAATAGGAGCTGTCTTTGGGCTTGCCGTCTTCTCATCACAGATGCTTGTTGCTGTATTTTAGGAGTTTTAGTCAAGCTATATAGTAATAATAGATAAATTATCTAATCTATTATCTCTTATTTCTATTATCAGAAATAATAGTTAAATTGAAGTGTAAAAATAGCTTGTACTTTTGGGGAATAAATAAAAAAATGAGGATCTACAGGAACCTCTGTACTGAAGCTTTTGATTGTACATGGTCATACTTTTTCATTTTAGTGTTTTTCTGCCTACAAAAGTGCTAAAAAGCCAAAAAAGCCGAGAGAAAGTGCCTGGCACTCTTAGGTCTTCTGAGGAAGGCTCAAGGATTTCTTTTTCAGGGAGGCTGAGCTGTAGGCAGCATAAAACTCTCATTGCATTCAGCTGTGCATTAACAATTTAGGTGGGGTTAGTAAATGGTGCATAGATGTTAACTAGTATATATGTAGAGTATAATATAACTCTTAAGCCTTGGTGATTCATGGCCTGTAGTAATTTTGCCTACTTGTACTTCATAGCTGAAGAGTATTTTTGAAGACATTAAAAATAGAAATGAATATAATCTTTATAAAGAACAAAGCAAAGTGTTTTTGCAGACCAGATTGCTCAAATTTTTCCTCAAAATTTGATATTCCAATTAAATCTTGATGAGTGAAATGAAGGAAGGGCAACTGAGTTGGGGCTTCTAAAGTAGCAGGATGTTCTGAGTTAGCCTGTTCTGATTTTTGCTTGATCCACACAGAGTTTAGTGTATTTGTCTGTCCTTTGTCCTGCTTTAAAGCACTGAGGTCTCTGTCTTGTGGGCAACTGTCAATAAGTTTAAAAACAGAAATCGTAGCTATATGAAAAGGATCTTAGAAGAGGTGGGTGTCACTATTTGTTGGCAACAGCAATGACTATTTTGATATTTTTACTCATACATTGCCTGCAGTTGGTATGAGTGGGGTGTACAGGAAATGGTTTATGAGCCAGAAATACTGGTACACGAGAGCAAGAGCTCAAGGGTCAGAAAAGGAAAAACAAGAAACAACTAAACTTCACAATAGGTTGGTAGAAAATGTCTGCCAAAAGAAAAGGAAAAGCATTCCAGAAAGAAACCCTTCAGGCTGACTTCTTGGCCGAGACAAACTGATGTTTGTTCTGCTGCAATTTAGTGTAGTGACCTTAATTTATGCCAGCTCAGGTTCTGTCCCTTCACCTTTAGGATATGTGCAGTAATTGGTTTCCGTGAAAAATACATTTCCTTCCCTTGGTTGTGGTGAATAAATGTTCTGCACTGCTGTGCCACACAGGGAAGGAGCTGGGCTTCAGTTGTGGGAATATAGCTTTGCTTTCTGCATTTGGAACTAGAAAGGCTTCTGCTCCCACCCTTCCAATGTGGTGGTTCATGGTCCTATTTTTAGGGAAGGCTTTTTGTTTTTTGTTGGTTTTTTAGTTTTTGATTTATTTTTTTTTTAATATGATTAGAGGGTTTGTTGAGGAAGGCAATATTTGCATGTACTTGGAGATCTCAGAAGGGTGGGTGAAGAAGCACAGATGGCTGCTTGGCCAGAAACAGTGTTTATTCTAGAAGATTGGTTGCCATGATTTTAATAGAAGATGAAGTAGTCCATGAACCTTCCCCCGGGCATGTCTTTGGTACAGTTTATAGCCCACTTGGAAACTCTTGACTTTGACATCTCTTTGATCCAGTTACAGGCATCTTCTTATGGAGATGGTGGAAACAAAGCAAGAACTTCTTTGGGACCTCTGATGTGCCTCGCTTCCCCAGCAGAAAACCAAAACCAATCTTTCCTATTACACGGACATAAGAGAACTGACTTGCAGTTGCAACAGGAATTATTCTTACTGATTCCCTTCTGTTCCCTTTGAAAACACAGTTACTTAGCCATGGTGTTTTCATATAATGTTATCTCTAGCTTTCCCTTGAAATCTGTCATATAGAAAAAATATTCTGCTGTTCTAGTTGAGTACTTAATGTGATTTCTACTGTTTTTGAATAGTATTTTAGTGGTCATTTTTATTATCTAAAGGCTCTGCAAAAAAATGCACCTGTGCCCAAAGCTTGCCTATTTTCTCCAGGCATAGAAATTGTAGAAGTCTTTCTCCCCTTTGTATGTGCCCACACACAGAGTAATCTTCTGCTGTAACTGCAGTAATGTGAGGATTCAGGCAGAACAAAGTCATTAAGTATTTAACTTGTATTTGCTTTTGGAATCCATGGAAACTTTACATGCAAACAAGGCTGGTCTGCCAAAAGTGTGCATTGCAGGTGACTTAAGGAAGGATGCTACTTCCACCTGTAAAACCTGCCCTGCCTCGATAGCTGTTTGTGCACATGTGCTTGTATTGAAGCAGCTCTTTAGTTGCAAAACTCCTATACCAGCTCCTTAGTTGCAAGAGCTCAGGATCTGAAGGCATGAGTTAAAATGCAGAGTCACGTGAGGACTGTAATAGCAGCACGTAGAATTACAAAAGGAAAAGTGGAAATATGGTCTGGAAGCATAGCATGACAATAAGAAGCTGCTGTGGTCAACTTTTAATAAGTTACGGAAGCATGTACGTTGAGTGTTTCAACTCTGTTGAATCTGAGCCCAAGAAGTTAATGATGAAAAATGTGAAGCTGTTCTGAAAAGGAAGTAATTCTAATCTAAAGCTGAATTTATCTTAAAGTGTTGTGCTGTTGCTGAGGAAAATGACAGCTCAATAAAAATGTTTGATAGAACTGTTGCTCCATTAACTTCAGAAATTAATTTTCTTCAACAGGTACTTTTGATACTGTTACTTAACAGCACATCTTGTTACCTGTTTTAAAGAGGTCTCCTGATGTTTGTGTCTTTCATCTGGATTAGAATTTTGCAATGCCTTCACTAACCTCCTAAAGTTCTTTAATAGGAAGGCAGAAATAACTTTGCTGTTGATTATAATGCTACTTTTTTTTTTTTTTTTTTAATCTAAACAGATGTGTCCTGAAAGCAGCAGGAATATTAGAGAGGTACAGTGTGCATCATACAATAACAAGCCATTTATGGGTCGATTTTATGAATGGGAACCTTTTGCAGAAGGTAAGGGAAAACAACTCGGTTTTGCATTATTATACAGATCGTGTTTTGGAAAGGCAGATGTGATTTTTACTTAGTGGGAGCCATCAGGCAGCTTTGATCCACGGCTGATGTTACCTATTTTTACAGCTGAACGTGAGTCAGTGCAGATGAAGGTAGGTTTATATCTGACACCCAGTTAGATCTGGTAATGTTTGTTTCTAATGTAGCCATTTCTCAGTCCTCGTCTTACCTATTTGGGCAAAATGAAGACTGGCAGAGCTGCACCTCTCTATCTCCAATTATGAACGTTCAGTGTATGCTATGTTTCTAGTTAAAGCATGTTTGGCTTTGTGAAGCTGCCCAAAAGGAAGTTCCAGAGCTGTACAGCTCTGGCACTTTGTACCATGCATTTAGGCAGAACAAGGAGCCAGGTACCCCAGCCAGCACGTGGCTGAAGGCACATTCTGCAGACAGCATGACTTCTACAAGGTGGCCCTGAAGACTTAGGATGCATCCCTTTTCAAACCCCAGCGGGGAAGACCCGGCCAATGCTGAGCCAGCTCAGCCCACCTCCCTCTCCTTGCTTCCTACACAGCAGCTTTGACTCACTCTATCTTTTGCCAGAAAAGATGAATCAGGGGATCTAGTATATGCCATGATCATTTCTTTTTCCCTCCCCTGCATAGCATAGCTTGTTCCTAATGTTTATACTGGATAAAGAAGGGCAGTTAAACTGTAATTCACAGCACTATCTTGCTGGTGAGTTAAGTGTGATTATTGTTATTTTTAAAAAATACACATATTTTTATTTCTCCCTCGTTCAGATTGGTGCAGCTGCATTGCTAACCCATTTTATTTGCTGCTGCTCCAACATAAACTTCTGTCTTTATTAAAAAAGTTGTGTTAGAGGGACTATGAACCCTATGAATTTAGAGTATTTAATGAGAAAACCTAGTTTGTGTGGGAGAACCAGTAGCACATGATGACTTTAAGGGCAGGATTTGAGAAGAAGGATCCAGTTGTGGCAGAGGGAAAACATGATAACCATAAAACCTGTAAGGAAGTTTAATTCTACAGGAGTAATGAATGTTTTAATCATACTGATAATTGAACTCTTTAATTTGAAATCTTAAGTTCAGTTAACGTTCATTTTTAATTGTGGTGAAAAATTCATAAACTTTTGATGGCTGGATAAAAGAATCTATTGAAAGGAGAGAAAGAACCTATTGGTTGATTTAAAAGGGATCTGTGGGGATCTTGCCTCAGGAATCTTGGGGCTGCCCCCCAAGTGTGTAAAATGTGAAAGAGCTAAAAATGTATTCTTTGGGGACTTGGCTTTTTTCTTCCTTCTGAGTGAAGGAAATTACAAGGAGAATGCAAAGGTTAAGCTATTTCATTTTCTTAGAGAAAAAATGAGTGTTTTGTAAATCAGAGCTTGGCCCACTGAAAGTCCAACATGATTTACCCCTAACAGATATTGAGGCTCTTCCCTCAAAGTAAAGAAAATGTTAAGTTTAAATGGAAAGAATTCTGTTAATTTTTTTGTTATGTTATTTTACAGCGAATTTTTAATTGGAAGTTTTCTAAAATGCATACTTGACCAAGCATTCCCCCCAAATGATGTTTTGGTTTGCGTTTTTTGGTAAACAAATCAGCTCTAGTGACTAGAGTCTAGTTTTCAGGCGACTGCACTTGTTTGCAGGGCAGAACATTTATTTCCCAGGAATCCTGGCTGTTCCCAGAGTGTGTGTGATTTTACATGTGCAGCTGCGGCTTGTGTTAGGGCTGACTGGATGTTGGCTCTAGAGCAATAGTGGGAGCGGGGACGTGGCTCAGGGATCATCACAGTGGTGTCTGTACACATGATTTAGTTCCACTTGGTAGAGTCAAGACGTCTTTGGCTTAAAACGCTGGATGAAGCCAGCCGAGTTTCTAGGAACAGAGCCACGCTCAGATCTGGGGAGCTGTTGGAAGGGCTTGCTGCTGGCAGCCAGGGCTGGGGGCCGGGGGCTGCGTGGAGCGCACGGGAGGCGCCGTGGATCCCGGCTGGACGCTCCGGGGGCTGCGCGGGGGCAGCGCCTTCACCTGCCCCGGGCCCGCGCGCGGCCGGCTCTGGCAGCCGCCAGGGGCTCTGCGGGGCCTGGCAGCCTCCCTTCCCTTCCTTCTGACTGCCAGGCCTGGCCTGCTCCCGTGGCCTCTCCGTTCCTCTCTTTGATGCTGAGAGACAGCACTTGTTACAGAGCCTGTAACACCACATTGCTCCCAGGAGCAGAGTTGGAGTCAGGCTGAGTTTCAACTGGGTTGAAAATTCCTGGAGCTGAAAGCAGGGTGTGTCAAGTGGCGCTGATGTCGCTGCTGCATTTTCTGTGGGGGGGAAAAATGTGTCCCCGGTGTTCCCCAGTATCGTTGCTGCCAAACCTAACTACTGACAGGCACCACAAAGAGCGATTCAAAGTCAGCTGGGGCAAAAGAGGCTGACAGGGCCAGGAATCAGCACGCAGCCTTGTGACAGGCCAGGAGGCAATTTCAGCTGACTTCTCATGAAACGTGTCAAGAATCCAAACATTGAAATGAATGGAAGGATATTTGGTCAGCGTGGTTTTTCATGTTGAACTTCAGTGGTACTTCTTCCTCTAAAATGACACTGATGTCAATACTCCGTCCTGAAGCCTGTGTTGTGTTCAGAGGAGAACTCACTGTACAGGTAAATCTGTACATGCTGTAAAATCATTTATCAGTTCATTTTTGTCTTGAAATACCTTCTAGTAACCTGACTTCTAGCTAGAGATGTCTGCCTGCTACAGCTGGGATAAATATAAGCTCTGAAGAAAATGAAATTTATAGCTTCCACAAGTGTCTAGTAAATACTGCAGCTTCAGTACTTTGTGTCAGACAAGAGGCATTTAAGATTTAGTCTGAATCAGTTTGGGTATTAAGATGGAGACTGAAGAGTAATGCAAAGCTGCTGCATTTATTGATTTTTGCTTTTTTTCTTGCTGGATTTTAAATAACAGTTTTCACTCATTTTGGATGACAAAACAGCTGTTTCTAACAGATCAAAATGTAGTGGCCCAGCTTAAGATGTTAAGTTGCTAAGAAACTTCTTGAGTCTGCTGGCAGTTGATGACACTGAAGACACTGAGTGAGGTTTGATTAATATGATTTAAGTAGTTATAAAATGGAAGAAAAGCCTAAGATCTCTTAAAAATTTTGGTCAGGTCCTGAGAGGTGCTAGTAGCATCAAACAGTTGTAGTACACAGGAATCAGAGAGGGCTGGTTTCAGAGAGGAGATACAGGGAATGCAGTAACCAGGACAGTACAGAAGCTGCTTATGGATCCTGGGTAGTCAGCTATAGGCACAGAGCAGTTGTGCTGATGTTTCAGGTTTGGGAGGTTGTGGCTCAGTTGCCTGGGCTTTGTGCAGATAATGGTATAAGGACTTGAGAGGAGATCATTTATTCACTTCTAAAATCACATCAATAAGATGTTTCGTGTTTCCATTCAGTGATGGAACAGCAGAAAGCTGTTCCAAGGCCAAGCCAGAGTGTATTATGCTTGTTTTCAGTGGTTTACTGTGGGTGTTTTTCTTCTTTTAGAATTGTGAGGTATGTTTATAAACAAATTATAGATAGATACTGTTTTTATGCACATTTTTAGAGCAAGGATTCATTCAGTGTCCATTTCTGGCATTCCTTACATCTTAGTATGAAACCATTCTAGAAACACTGTGAAGGTTGATATATATGGAAAAACCTAACATTTGTGTCATCTGTTGAGATTGACTGGAAGTGGAACTTCAGTTTAGAGTACTCAGAGAATTGATCGTTGTGCATGGTCAGGTGGGCTCTGGCGTGTGTTTCCTGAATGCCTGTGATCCTTGGCAGCGCAGTCCTTGAGACCCAAAGGTAACCAAGTCCCAGTTTATTAATGCTTGGCCTTCCCTGATTTGTGACTGCCAGTTCCTTGGGGCTCAGGAGACGCTGTGCTGAACTACATTCTCCCAGCTTTGTGTGCAATACTTGGACAACCTAATGTTTTCACCCAGAGGACAAGAAGTCATCTTACTGTTTTATTTATACTTTCTCAAGTAACTTACTTCTAGTTAGTGAACATACAGATATACATATATCCTGCAACTATATATGTATATATACATATATACTGTGAATCTATACACAGTAACTCTAGAAATAATCCAGCTGTGCTGCAGTTCACCCAGCTGCAAGTTATTATATTCAATGAGACATCTGCTTGAAGTCTTCATTTCTCATTGCAGCAGACTATACTTCTCTGCTTCTCTTTTGCCTCCACCTGTTAGAAATCTTCTTGATTGCTTCTATTCCATTCTGTGGCTAATTGTTCTTTACAGTGCACGTCCTTTAATTGCATGCACTTCATTTTCTAAGACAATTTTTTTTTGCTTCTCGTGTTTTATGTGAAATGCTGTAGGCAGACAGATTCATCACTGTGGCATCAGACAGTTTTGGGAGACTTGAAAAGTAAAGAGTAGATGGTATTTATATTTATTGATTAGTTACAGCTCAAATAGTGCCTACTTCCGTAATGATAGATACAAGACATCCTGAAGCATGTATCTGTAATTACTGACAAGAGCTTAAGCACTACAGGCATAAAATTGCCCTTGAATTCTGATGGAATATGATCTCTGATTTCCTTCAGACTCAGTGAAAATCCTTTGTGAGGCAGTGAAATATCCATTTTTCACACATTACTGAAAATTCTATTTCACTTTTAACTGAAATGTTTTTGAAATATTGCTCACTTACTAGAATTTATTCAAATACAGAACAAGAAGTTCATTTGTACTATATCCCTGTTCTCTCCTTTATTTATTGCTGGTTTGTGAATGGATCACAAGAGAATGCACATGGAAGTTTGCAGTTTTAAAAGTATGGTTGTGGTAAAGTATCTGAGGCATTTCTTTGACTTCATCTATAAATCTGCTTCCTGAACATCTGTTGTGTTGAGCTTGACCTGGAAATTGTAAATATCCTGTGTATTACTGCAATATGTAACTACTTCTATAGAAAACTTTAATAAAAAAAATTTCCGAGATATTTATGTATATGGAAACCTAGTGCTTCCACGTGGCAACATACCTTTTATAGTTATTCTTTCTGCATATTTTTATTAATATACATATTTTGATTTGCATTTGTAAGAAGCTTAGTAATATTAGAGCCTGGCTTTTACCTTTGATTTTGTGGTTTGTTGCAATAATTAATAATGCATCTGTATTTTTAGGTGTACTATTTTAAGAAGGGACCACCATACTCTGGTGACTGAAATGAGCCATTTCCCTGTAATAGATCACATGCACCACATGTAATGTTTCTAATTCATTGTGCATACTTTAATTTCCTTACTTTTCTACTTGATGTTTGGAGGGGAAAGTGGGTTAAGAGTGGTGAGAGGAAGAAGTGTGTGTTTATAGATGACACCTGGATGAGCCTCAAGAATTGGAAGTGGTTGTTAGTGCCTTTAGGAAAATGGGAAATTACATCCATGAAATGTTGTCATTCAGCTGTAAATTCAAGACACTCTGAAGTGCAATGAAGATAAACCATCTAAACAGAATGTATTTGTAAGACAGGAAAGTGAGAGAAAGGCGATGAGCAGACAGGCCATATATATCTGTCCTATTCTTACAGGCAAATAAATGTAACTGGAAAGATAAATGTAGCCTAGGTTTGCTGTAGGAGAGACACTGCCCTCTGTGTCCAGCTGACCAATATTTGCTGATGTATTTTAGAGTATCTGACCTGTTCAGTCACATTAATTGTGAGTTGGGGAAAATGTCCCAGGAAGAATTATGCCCTCATTTCAAAGCACACTTTTTAGTTCTTTTGGTTGGAGCAGAAAGTTAAGGACGGATGTTGTGGCTTTCGGGCTCAGATATAGAAACAAAATTGTATCCAGATTGTGTGGTACTGAAGACTCTTAGGCTAGGACAAAACATAGAAGGAAGATTTGTTATTTGCAAAGCATGTGTGGCAGTGAGTGTTGCAGATACTTCGATAAAATTTCTCAGTTTTGCCTATTAGTGTCCCTTGAAACAAGATGCAGACATCCAATATTCAGAAATTAATTAAAAACAAACACCTCCACACCATAAAATGGAATCAATGGAATGCTTTGATCCACAAGCTGTTGGTATTAAGTACTTAGTAGCTTTATCAGAACTTTTCTCAGTGTCTGACTTGGCTGTCAGGCAAAGTCTGTAATGAGCAGGGCTACATGAGTCAACAATATATGAGCTCATGTAATCAATCTGTACCAGTGTGTATCTGTCTATGCTTCTTGCATAGCTTCATCGTGTCCAGTGCCTGTGCAGAGCAGCCTAAAATTTGCTGCAAGTGGACAGCTGAGGACTTGGATCCCTTTGATTTGGGGAGCAGTCTGAGTTGTGTAAAGATGGGCAAGAGAATACCCTAAAAACAGAGGCCTGCTAGGGATCGAGGGCGTGGTTATGGATGTGTTTATCCAGGAGTGAAAATTAGCATAGAGCAACGTGGCTTTAATGTAACATACCCTAAGAATTAACCTGCCCTGGCAATTCCAGGGGGTTGGTCTCCATCTTTTCTGAGTCCTCCGTTTTGGATCAAGCACAGCTTTCTCAGCAGCGAAACCTCTGCCATGTATGAATAAGAAATAAAGATAATGCTGTTTCCTCTTTTCTGTAAGTTCTCCCAGAAGTTATGTGTTAACCTGCAGTCCTACCCAGTGGGAGGATTAAAAAAATCTTGGAATCTCATTTCATTTTGTAGCACGCCATCTTTTGTATGGTTGGGATCTTGGCTGTGTTGTTTCTCCCCCTCTGCAGTGGATGGTTTCTGTGTCCAAGCAACTGTTACTGTGTAACGAGTACTGTGCTTTGGGATGCTTTAGTCTTGTTTGCTGGTATCCTCTGTTGACTCCTGTTGTCCATGGGGAAAGTCTTCCATTAAGCTTCAGAGACAAAATTTTACTCAAAAAATTTGCCTTTGCTGTTGAAGCAACATTTTTACTTCCTTTAAATTCTTTCTAGCAAAACACCAATGAAAAGAGAGCATCCTGTCCTTATTCCTACACCTCTTTGGGGATACAAAAAATGAGTCTGAGTCTGAATTCTCCTAAATCTGTTCTGTTTGGTTATAGAATTCCTTTTGTAGCAGAGCCATGCAGGATCAGATGCTCTGAGCAGATGTATTTTACAGCTTCACAAGGAAACTATTTTGTATGAGTTCCATGTCTGTAGTCCTAGGAGTCCTTGTCACGCAGATCTGCACAACCATTTCTTGTAGTACGACAAGGATGGGGGGAAACTTGGTGGGGTTCACAGTGTTCTGCAGGTGTGCACTGCTTGCATGAACCCCAGTGATCCTGCCCTATCTCCCAAATTTATGAAATAGTCTGGAGAATAAAATGGAGCTGCAAGGTCAAGACTGTAATCATTTTAACATGTTATGCATTAACTTTGGGGAATATTGAATAAACAGGGCAGCAGTTAAGTGGAGGGTTATCAAGACGTTCTATTTTTGTTGTTAAATGCACGAAATATTTATTCAACACTTTTCTTACACAATTCAACACATTTCTTTCACAATTTTCAGTTTTAAAAATCAAGTGAATATGCTATCTTTGCCTCAGCTAATGTGTGGAAATAATTTTTGTTGATTCAGTTATGAGTTTCAAAAGGCTTTAAATAGTTTCATAGTATTTTCCATGTGTTTGATTTCATAAAAACTTTCACATTTATCTATTCCAGCCAAGAGTAATTGTCCTGATGTGGTGCTGTAGCAGGCTGCAGAGCTCCCAGTCAGGTTGCTGCTGAAGTTAAAGAAAAGCAATATAAATATAACTTTTTATAGGTCCTAATGGTATAGGAATTGTTCAGGTCAGCATGAGTTTTTCCCATTCACTTCAATGGCTTTTGGATGAGGTAATTTAGAAGAAAATTCCACATGTAACTAAAAAAGTGAACAGAACTGAGGTCTGATCCTGAAAAACTTTGTTGTAGTCTGATAATATCCAGATTTCTTTGTTTTCAGAGAATTGGTATGTGCATAATTCCATGGAGGCTCAGAAACTCACTAGAAATTTTCACAGTTTCTTTGAAAAATGGTGAGTTCGAAGAGTGCACCTGCAGCATCTACTCTGCTCAAAGGTTCAGGGAGCTGTTGCTGAGTCTGGGCATGGTTCTCTTGGGTGGATGTATGAGCAGGGACTCGAAAAACAGTGACATAAACATGGCATTCAGACTCTTCTTTCATTCTGTGAACAAATTACAAGTGCACAAAGAAGGGCTTTAGGATCATCTCAGAGACCAAAGTACTTTCCTTCTTTACCCCTCTCCATAATGTGTCTTTTGTTTTACTGTATGTGTTCCTGAGTAATTAAAATGGTGACTAGAAATGAAACATTTATTCTACTGAATTTTTAAAGTATTGACAGTTGTCTTAAAAAGTGAAAATAGTACATGTATTTCTAGCTCTAAAAAGCCCCAAACACTGAAGTAATGGAGAAATGAAGAAATGAACTATAAAAGGGGTCCTAGTAAGTAGAGACTCTTTCCCATCTACTTTGGAAGACTGATTTCTTCTGAATATGTTACATTTTATTGAAAGAGTTACATATTAAGATACTTTTCACTTATAGTTTGTTCATTTTGAGCCTGTTCCAGTCTCAGGTAATATGAAAGAAAGCAATAACTTCAGAGAGAGTCAAATGTGAATCTAAACATTTATGTTCACAGTTTCCATTTGTGTACTCAAAAATTTGTTATGCATACTCTCAGTAGTAGAACTTGCACTTTCCAGAAGATTTAAGTGTAAAATTCTATTTTTTAGATGTAATTTCTATGGCATAATATGAGTTTTAGAAATTAACACCTAAATACACTGAAGTGAAGATATACAAGTTCTGGTTCCACTAAAATTTGTGGATTTTACCTGATTAGCGTTCTAAATACTTCTCATTTTTGAAACTAAATTTTGGATCATACTGAAGTGGGGCCAAAACCTTTGGTCATAGTTACCAGCAGCAGTGTGGCACAAGGTCACGAGTCAGAAATTGTGGCTGGTTGAAAATTGTAGGGAGTCTGCGAAGTCTGGAAGGTGTTAGGTTTCAGATTCGGCAAGGCTGCTGCTGCTGTGTTTTCCTCGTTGGTGTCTTATTGGTATCTGACATTTAAACACGGTGTAGGGCACTTACAGCATGAGCCATGTTTGCCCAAAGCGAGAGATCCGAGCTGCCTCAGGTGAGGCCCTAACTGCAGGTGTGGCCATTTCCAGGGATGCCGGGGCTGCTGCTGGAGGGGCTGTCCCAGCACCTACTGGTGGAGGTTCGGCCGTGCCTGAGAGTTCCCGCTGCCTCACACAAACTGACCCCGGGAATGTGCTAGCTGCTAGCACCCTGCTTTGGCCTGTGACAAATGCAAGGTAGAAGTCATTTGCTTAAGCCTCTCTTATTCTGATAAAACCGCTGTCTGTGGGCTGTGAGGGGGAAGACTCGATGTTTTGTGGTGTAGGAAAGCCAAGGTTAGTCCCTGTGGCTGCAGCTCAGGGCTGAGACTTGCTGAGCTCAGGCTTAGCCTGAAGTCACCGTGCAGGGTTTTAAGAGTGGGGATGAGAGGTTGTAAAGATAAACTACTACAGAGGGTTCAAAAGGATTAAGTATTACAGTGTAATTTTTAATGTGGCATTCCTTTAAGAGCCCTCAGATTGACAATTTCCAACTTCATCTCTCAGGCTTTCAAAGGAGCAGAGTTCACAGCTCTCACTGATGTTACTGTTTGCTAGAAAAATGAGGCTACTTATTAATATGAATGCGGGTGCCTGTGTTGCACATTATTAATTAAATATTGGCATTTCTGTGTCTCTGGAGTGTTCTGTTAGTGTTTTGATGGAGTTACTTGGTAGTGCTGAGTGTTGTGAAGGGAATTAGAAAGATTTTGCCAGTTTAGACACCATAAGTAGTTGCACTGGCATTTATATATGCTCACTATTCCTTCTTGTTATGATGAATTACTATTTTCAAAGCAAGGAAACTCTTACCCACTGTGTAGAAAAAACTTACAATATGGATGAACATCAGAAGAAAGAGATTCCCAGTGGTAGTATATAAAATGAAAAGCAGAACTGGCTTCTATTGTGCTCTGTTTCCATTAGACATCTTGGAAGTTTTATAAGTGTGGTGCATAATAAATATCTAAGCCACAGTTTGAGGTCTTTTACAAAGGACAGACAATTCTTGTTAATATTTTTCTGGATCGGTCCTCGCTCTTACACCCAGGCTGATACAAATCTCTGGCATTTGTTCACCGAGTCAACTTGTGAATTTGTTAATTTGCTTTCCATATTGCACTGTATAACTCTGAATTTAAATCCAAACACCACAAATTTAAAATTGAATTTGAAAGAGCCAGAGAAACTGCATTAAATTTGCTCATATATCTACAAAGGGTGGAGATCTACTTCTGAATAATTTCAGTCAGAGGCCTAAAAACACTGAGGTACAACCCACTCTGGTTGGTTCTGCTGCAATAGTGCAGTGATTCCTCTGGAGAGAGATCACAGAGGTAAGTGTTTGGACCCATTTCACCACTGAGGTGAATATCAAGTATAAAAACAGAAACAGACCTCAAAAAGTTGAGCTTGATCTTTTTTCAGATGTAATAATATGAGTCTGGTGACATCATCAGATCTGAAAAGTAATGTAGACTTTTACTGTATTTTCTTTTCATTGCTCCAGTATAAATGTAACTCAATGTATGTAGAATGCATTATAGCAAATCCACAAGCAATTTCCTTCATTGTAACAAATGCTGCATCTCATTAGAGCAAAACAAGCCCCCAGTTATGGCACAGAACATCTGCTTAATAATCTCAAGTTCCTCCAACTATGCTGCCAAAACATCTAAAAAGTCAACATCTAGTCCATTACTTTGATCAACTGAAGTAGCAAAATTATAAATAATGCACCAAATGCAGATCTGGTGAAGGGCAGAGCGGTGCTGCTGGCCCTGAGCTCGGACAGCTGGGACTGATGGGGATGTGGCATAAGGCACTGGGACTGGGGTCCTCAGGGAAGGCAGGGTGGAATGCAGAACTGCATTTCAGGCTTGCACAGGTTTCCTGTCTAGCAATGAAAGTTAGTTAATCTTTCTGTGTCCAGATTCTGACTGTAAAATTCGGTTTCAAATGCCCTCTATTTCTCATGGGTTTTCTGTAATAAGCATATGAGGTGCTTTAACACTACTGAAAAGACTCAAAGCATCCTTAAACAAACAACAGGTCATTGTTTATGTAAAAATTGGCATGAGTTGTAATGTAACTTATTGTTTGTGTGCTCTGTGTGTCTTAGGGAGAGGGTTGCATTGTGTTGTTGCAGTGTTAACATTTTGACTACCTGTGTTCATTCCAACTTTGAACAAAAACTGAAAATGAGAAAATTTTCCAGGAATACAAAGCGCTTTTACGTATCAAATTGTTTGGATCAGTATTGTCAAAACTTAAAAATATATATATATATAATTGTAATATTATTAAGATGTAAAATTATTTAAATTTTCAGTGTAATAAGATGTTTCAGCATTGAAGTGAAATGAGAAAATGAAATTCATTTTGACATCCCTCTCTTCATTTTCAGCAAAACAAACATGAGGAAAGATTTCAGTTTTCATGAAATTAAAATTTTTTTAAAAAATGGGAAAAATATCAGTTGAATGACTCCACTGTATTTGTAACTAGATTGATATATTTTATATACTCTATTTTCAGCATATTTTTCAAAGAGATTCTTGCACATGGCTGAGTTATTTGAATAGAAGGAAAGCCTGATTCTGAACAGAAATTGTCATGGGAAAGCAGAAATACCAGCCAGTTTCCTATTCTTTGGGTTTTGTGCAGTATGGTTACATCTGTCTGCACACAGACTGGCAAATTCAGTTGTGGTGTAGATGATGGAATTTGATTCAGGAAAGTGGCTGGCTTTACTGGGCCAGCTACAGCCAGGATTGACTGTGGCAGTTGAAGCAGGTCAGAAGAGGAGTATCCTTTTTCAGCCCCGTTTCCTCCTTTGACCAAGCCCAGCATGTTTGAGAAGATGATCTGCTCCCTGAGCTGTTGCTACAGGGCTGCTGTTCCTCGCCACAGGAGCAGATGTTGCCATGGAGTTCCAAGAGCATGAGAGAGAACATGATTCCCAGTGTTTGTCCATTAATCAAACCTGAATCTCAGCATCCAAACACATAGAATAAAAATCCATTGATTTTTTTTTTATGGGTTCCATGTATGTATAGAACATTAGTAGGGAAAAGAGTCAAAAAAGAAGTGCTGATTAGCCTAATTTGTCTATCCTTAGTTTCATTTTATATTTAGAACTTGGTTTTCTGATTTTAAATGGCATTAGTTCTCCCTGAGAGGGTTTTCAGTTATTTAACAATCTTGCTGTCAAGTATTTGCTTTTTCTTTTAATTAGTTAGGTTCTGGGCTTGGTTTTGAGGGTTTTATTTTGATCTTAATCCAAAATCTATATCAGCTTTACTGAACATTCTTAATCCTTTATTGGATAGTTACAATATTTTCAGATGTTTATGCCCGACTGTCACTTATACCGTATATGTTTAGCTTAAAAATAATTGGAAGGAAAGTCTAGTTATTTCTTTCATCATTTATGAAAAGAATAACTGAGTCCGAGGCTTAAAAAAATCTGGCTTTCTCTAGTGACTGTTTATAAGCTTTTTTTTGGTAAGTGTTGGTTTTCTAGCATCATGGTTAGATGTGATACCGCAGAGAAATAAGGATTACTTTTTGCTTGGTATATTGAATTTCTTCCCTCCCCTTTCTCTCTGATTTATCCTTCTTTTATATGGACAATTCCTTAGTCAATCCTATTTCAAATCAAAGGCACGCCCTGGAGCTAATGTGCAACGTGTTGCTCATTCCCACAGGTGAATTGGGCAGCCAGCTTCCTGCATGTTTGTACAGCCCAGCCCACGTGCATTTCACCATTACCTGCTTTACAATTACAGCAAGGCGTAACGTTTCTTAGCACATTCTATAAGGAGAACAAACGCCAGCTGTATACAGTATTAGTGGTTTGTGTTCAGGTTGAAAATGTTGTTCATGTGCTGCCTGCTGCAGAGCATGGGGAATTCATCAGTAAACACGCTTGGCATCGGCCCCGCCGGCTGAGACAGAGGAAATGGGATCCTGGCGCTGTACGTGAAACTGCGCCTGCCCTCACTGCATAGCCGGGAGCAAGATCTAAATCTCCAGCTCACGCTTAGCATTACTCTTCAGGAAATTTTGGGGATAGGAATGATCTTTTAATACAGGATTGCTTTTGGCCCTTTTGATGATACACACTGTTCTGTGAAGTCAGCTCTGGCCTATCCAATAGTAGCAGTAATTTTGTATTTTGGCTGCTACTGCCGCAGAAAATTACTTCGGTACTTGGGGACAACACGTGTTGGCTTCCAAATGAAATAATAGCAGTGGTGGGTTGACATTGAAGACTTGCAAAATTTAAATCATAACAAAAAATATGGTCAAGGCCTTAAAAAATATTTTGAAATTCAAAATCAGGCTGTCTGACTTGTCAAGTTCTGTGGATGCTGCCTAATGCATGCAGACAAAACTGGTTGCACAAATTAATTTTTACTTTTATTCTAACATGTTGATATTAATTCTGATGAAGTGTGCCTCTAATAAATCTTTTTATTTGAGATTGATTTCATGACAGGAGTGTTTACAAAGAGACAAACTACTACTTCTAGGTATCAGTAGTCAGAACTGAAATATGTTTTTTAGTTCACTGAACTGTGCACAAAAAGGTTTTAAAACCATGTGTCTAAACCTAAGCAGTTAGTCTTATTTAAACATGGGTAAACCCCTCCCCACCATTTAGTTGAGGAATTATGTGTATGCAAGCTTGCGTAGTGTTTGTATATGAAGGAGGTGCTGCATGTTTGTATAGCACATATAAAATATTCTAAATGTTGGTCAGTTTATGATATATGAAACTATACTGCAATACATATTGCAATTTGCAATAATTTAGCCTGACATTTCAATAAATACTTACTGCGTAATTGCTTATTGAAATATTTATTGCATTCACATGAAAGTAGAAATTCCGCTGATCAGACCACCTGTTTATATTGGCTATTGGTCACAGTTAGTGCTGGATATTGAATTTGGAAGGCCTAGTGAAAGCAGCATGTGTTCTATATCTAGTTAGCACGGGCATCAACTGCAGGGAAAATACGATGGCCTGAGGATTTGTGTATGTTGGCAACTGGTATATGCACCTACACCACAGACAGTTTAAAATCTGTATACATTTGTCTTCACAGCTGCTTCTAATCATATTAGCAAGATTGATATTCTTGTACATGCCAGAGGCGATCCCTCCGCTCTCTGTTAAAGCAGAACCACCCAGGACAGGGGCCTGAATTACAAATACAGATTGGAGAGCAGGTGTTAAGTTTTCAAAGAAGAAAAGACTGTGTTGTTAAGAACAAATCCAAGTTTCAAAAGGATTTTTCTACTGCCTGGGATACTGGATCTCTTGAGATAAGATTCAAGTGGTTGTGAAAACATGGGTATTATAGGCATGTCCTGCTATTATCAAAGGGATACTTTTATTAATGTTCCTGTTTGGCAGTGAACTCATTCTTCTGTGTTCCTTTTTCTGTGAATTGCAATCAGGCACATTGCTTCTGAGACTATTGCCTCTTGTCAGTTTTTGAGACATAGTTGGCATGAGGACAAATAAGTAATATGTTGTTTCCTAAAAGACCTTTTTTCTAGGATTATTCATGGTAATCTTTTTTGTGGAAGTCTGCCTCTCAAGAGGCCTCTGCACTTATATCCCACTTATATAGTGAGACTTCAGTAAAAGCAGTAATTGCATTACTGTACCTTACTGGGCTTTGGCCACAGTTCATGTAACACAGTCTGTGTCTTTAATCAGCCCATAACATAGGAAACTATTCTGCGGAGTGGTGACCTTCCCAAATTTTAGACATTCCAGCCCGGGGCTGATGCAAATAAGCAGGCACTGAAGGGGCAGGTCAGCAAGATATTTTAGGACATAGGAAATTATTAAAAAAAAAAAAAAAAGATAATATTCTTTTAACTTCATAAATCAAGATTTCTGTGGCACAGAAAATACTTATCCTTAGGATGCAAAAGTTTTGGGTCTTCAATGTCCGCAGAATCACAGAATCAAGTAGGTTGGAAAAGACCTTTGAGATAAATTCATCCAAGTGATTATGTTGTGTAAAATCTGAGCAAAAATTTTTCAACCATTATTTCATTTGACTTTATGTTTCATGAGCAATAGAAATCAGGCCTTCATATCTAACAAGAACATGTCATGTGTAAAATAAAAATGCATATATTTTAAACTAATGTTATTTAAATGTATGTAAAAATTTTCGTAGAACAAAGATTCCAATTTGAAAAAATAAGTATTGTTTGGAGATGGATTAGTTCTGAATTTTTTAAATTATAAATTCAAACCGTGATGAGAATTTCCTGTTTTCTTATGTCTGTTTTAAAAAGCCTGAGGAATATACTAAAAAGTTCATTATAGAGCTGTGTTCCTCATTTTAACACAACATAATTACTTCATAAAGCAGTTCTATAATGAGGTTGACTTTGTTTGCATGCACTGGGAACATGAATTTTTGTAGAGAAAACAGGCAGTGTTGAGGACTCATTTACAGTGTATGCATTTTAGGATATTGTTCTCTAGGTTAGCTGTGGTCTGATCCCCTGAACTAAATGGAATTTATCAGAAGGAGAGTGTCTTCCAGATTAATGTAATTTGGCAGAAATCCCATTTGCATGCTTAGGGATTGCTTGCCAGTATGAACCTAACAATGGTTGGTAGAGATTTTGGAGGGAGTTTTGTATCAGAAGCAAATTCCTTGTCCAAACTAAAATTATAATGTAGATGCATTTTTTTTGTCTTTATTAGCATTTGGAGATGTTGGTGGAGTATTTGAGAAATCCCAATTTCACTAGTTCAGTCTAAAATTGGATTTCTGGAGAAGGTGGGGCTCCGTGGGTGCCTGGCTGAGCTGCCAGGCCCTGGCTCCTGCTCTGGCCGGTGTCCAGTGAAGGTGCTGCTCCTCTGTGGCCGAGGAGATGTGCTGTGGGAATGGCAATTCCCAGCAACAACTGCAAACAAGGCAAGGAAGCTGATGGGAGATCATTTAGCGTGATGCCTTTGGTCACTGTGGGAGGGATCAGTGCTGAAGCTCAAACATCTGCATACACACAGTCATCCTTTTTGTGCTGCCTCCTCAACAGGGAGAGGGAGTCAAGTGCAGTTTAAAAAAAAAATCAATAAAAGGTGCTGGGCTGGTACAGGAAGCCTGTCTGCATGCTGATGCAAGAGAAGCACAGAGCTAAGGTGGCCAGTCTGTAACTTCTCTGGTAAAAGGGAAAAAACAGTGATGCTGATATATTTCAGTTATTTAATGAAGTTTCATCTAGCTCAGTGAAGAGGAAAGCAAAAGATATCTATTATAAAAAATCTGATTAAAACCACTTGAATTTGACATTTTCTTCAATTCTGTAAGAATGTATTTTCAAATATATTTAACTGAAGTGTAGGGAAATGTTGTGAGTTATGTTGAAGCCTGATTCCTTGTACTGCTGGCTCATGGTCTGTACTCCAGGAAAGCCAAAAAGAGCAGGCAACTCTGTTGTGAAGCAACACAGCTTCCTTTTTCTGTGGAAGAAAGGACTGAGGGACATGTGAATGGAAGGTGAGTTCCCCAGTAGAGTTGCTGATTTTGTTGTTACAGATACAAGTCAGTTGCAACTCCTAAATTCAGTGGATTTACCTACTGAAAAGAAAGAGAACTGAGAAGATGCCTGATTTTATTACTGACAGATACGCAAATGATGTATTTCTCTCCCCTTATGAAGGAAAGATATTTTCTTGTATTTGTCTTATGTTGAGCCCACTCAGATCATTGCATCCTTCTCTGTCCTAATGGTCAAAAGAGAGCAATCAGGATTCTGAAACTGATTTCAGAGTTTACTTTGGCCTAAAGTTGTACAACACACATTAAATGTTTTCCCTCCAGAACTGTAAGTGCTTGGAAAAATGACACTGTTTATCTCCTTCTTTTTAAAAAGAAAAAACAGTTGAAGATAGACCGTGAACTTTGTCTCTTGATAGAAGAAAACAGGAAGAGATATCAGACTTGCTGCCTGCAAGTCCTCGTATGTTTCTAAGGATGAACAGACACTCAGCAATTCAAAAAAGTGACACACATAAAACAGTTTTTAATTGACAAGCTGAACCTATAAATTGAATACAATTAATAAGAATCCATGGAAATAATCTTAGGTGAACTGCTGGGTAGAAAGTTTCAGGAACAGGATGGAGATGTGTCTGTGTGAGCCCCTCTGGGGGACAGCCTGGGTGTGCGGGTGTGCAGAAGCACGAAGGGAAGTTCAGCGTCCTGAGCTGTCGGTGCTCTGCTCATTATCCAGAGTAGGAATTGGAACTGTGTGCCTTTGCATGAGCTCATGAGTTGGAGAGCTGCCTTTCTGCTGTAAGGGTAGGGAAGGCATGCAAAGTATTTAGGGTATGTGTCCATGCATGTCCTGTAGATCTTGCTCTGTGTACCACAGCAAAGAAAAGGAGAGAATTTATTGTCAGAACAAAAACTATGTTTCTTTCCTTTTTCCAGGGACAGTTTTTTTCTTCAGGCTTCTTTGGTACCGCCTTCTACCACGTAGTTAGCTGTCTCATACGTAGTCAAACTAAAGCCTTGAAAAACATGAGCACTACACTGAAATGGTGAAGCCTCAAAGACTGTATTTTGGGGAGGGATTTTTGTTCATGTACTAAATTTTGTCCTTTAATGGAGTTACTTTTTAAAAACATTGTACACATGAAAATCAAGAAGTCTTTGAAAAATGGATCTAGAGGTTGTCCTATTTTTGTTTGTAGTTTAAAGAAAAATACCAAGTATTGTGATGTTTAAGATCAATTTCAAACAGCTGAGAAAGCAGTGCTGGCTGGTTTTGGTACAGAAAGCAGTGGTGAGAAAATCCATAGGAGTTAGAACATACATGATACCCAGCAGAGATGTTTCTGACTTACTGTCTGCATGAACTGTGAATGCAGTTCCATCAGTCAGTCCTGTGTGGTTTCAGAAACGTTAGAGTTTTATTGCCTAATTTGAGGCATTTAAACTAAAAATGGAAGTTTGACTGTTTTGTTGTTTAGTATTCTGTGGTACGTTGCATGAAATGATCAATTACTGAGATCCTGTGGTATGAAGCTGCGATTGTTATGTGTATTTATGCTGAAGTACAATATGCATGAGGGGTTTTGTCAAGATCTTGGGCAAGGTGGTAGATTTTGAATAGAAAGAGTAAGCTTCTGCTCTTTAGGGGAAGTCTGAGGGAAAACATGAGCTGCAATTATAAGTCATAGAACAGCTGACATTAGAAGGGACCTCTGGAGACTGTCTAGATCAACTCCCTAGCTCATTTGGGGTCAGCTTCAGCAGATCTACTCAAGATCATATCCATCTGGGTTCCAGAATAATAGATCCATGTAATAACAGATCTGTTGCATACTCTAGAATCAAAACCATTGCTTATTTTGAACAAAAGAGGTGGGTAAACCTTTAAGGCTGATACTTTGCAAATAAAGCTGATGTAGCTGAGTACTTGAGAAGTGGCTCCTTTACCCTAACAACAAAATTACTTTAATTAAAGATGTTTTCATTAGGAATTTTATTAGTGGTGCATGCCTGAGTAGCAAATATGTATTACCACTATACACCTTAATAACTCCATTGGGCAAATACATATTTTAAAACTATTGCCCAGCCATTTAGAGGTCTAGTGGGGCTCCAAACTACCCATTCAAAGCCTCAGTATGTTTTAAAGAGAGAACTTTGACGTGTCAGTTGATGTAATTGTGCAGTTCCCAGAGGCAGCATATGTGAAAGTTGGTGTTTCCGGTCTCAAGGACATCAGGAAAATTTTCCTTCAGATTTACTGTAGATTTGTGTGGCTTTTTAGCACCCACATTAATTTTAGATGGAATGGATCTGGATGTTCAAAATCAAAAGCAAGAAGGTGAGCTTGTAATGCTTAAAGGAATCATTTAAATATGACAACTGGAGGTTTTAGATGTGGTCCCATGTACCAGTCTATTTCATTAGTGTAAAATGAGACACGTATTTCTTCCAAAACCTGAAATGGAGATAGTTTCATTCAACCTTGAATCCAGTAGTGAAGCTTTCATTTGTCTTTGTTAAGGGCTACTCCTAAAACTTTCTTATATCCAAAAGATTATAGAAAGGTTAATGCAGGAGCAGTCAGTTGTCAGACACATGCGAGGAGGGGTCTTTCAGTAATAAGGACCTAGCTGGGTTAGAATCTCCCCTAACTGTGGTGAATCCTTAACCAGGGCATGTTTCCATTATGAGCCACCCTGCAGGGGAGGGCTGAGAAGGCTGCTTAGTTCAGCACGAGATTCCTCATCTTTCCCCTGGCCCAAACGGAAAGAGGCTGTGCAAAGCAGAGGCCATCCCAAACCAATCACACAGGTATGAAAACCTCTGACAGTATGTCCCAAAAAACTTGAAACACCCCCTATTTGCTAGTAAACAAAGGAAGCAGAAACACTGTTACTCTTTCAGTCAGCTGGAAAGGGGCTGATCTCTCCTTCTAGGCCCTATACAACCCGATAGTATTTGCTAGATGTTGAACATTTTTTAAATGTATACATTGTTATACATTTTTCTCAGTCATAAAAGGATCTTCTTACCCTTTCTGTGTAAACTCTTTCTGTTTCCTGTGTAAACTCACATAGGATCCAACTGCTTCCATCAAAGTGTAAAATTCGTAATAATGAATGAAATAGCATCAGGATCAGACTCTTAAAAAAGTCAAAGTACAGTAACAAAACTCTACTCTCTACTCTCTCTCAAAACTCAAGTTCAGATTGGACTTGTGCCTATTGTCATGCTGTTGGAACTTAAACTCATCAAGACAAAGCACGAAATGTGAGAAAGCTTAATTCACGTGATAGAGAATAGCAAGATAACAATTATCATTGCTCTTTCTCCAGAGACTTTTTAGCTTGTTTGGCACAGCAGATTTGGGTAGTGTTTCACATACTTCTAAAAAGCATCATTTGCCTTTGTCTAGAATGAAATTGGTCATTACAAATGCCCTGGAATAAACCCTTATCCCACTCAGAAATTAAAGCAGCTATTTAAATATGTAAAAATTTCTAACATATTTTAAAAATAAATATATAATAGTAATAACTACAAAATAATCTAGCCTGTGGTTGTATGCTGTCCAGAGTTGTGGCCAGTGTCACAGTACGTTAATAAACCAACCACGGGTGATGTGCAAGTTGCAGACATGTGCAGACGGTCTGAGTTCATGTGGCTTCAGTAGAACAGGGAAGCTCTCTCTGTACACGCTTTCCAGTGGAGATTCCTTGCTCTGCGAGTGTCTTAGGGTCACGCTGTTGACATAAAATATCTCGATTATTCTGCCTGAGCAGGCTCGGCGCTCTGGGGAGCGGGGTGAGCGCTCTGGCCCCGCTGGCTGCTGGGGCTTTCGGCTGCCTCTGTGCTGTGCTCGCCTGGCCGGGAGGCAGCACGGCAACCTCAGGCTGGTGGCATCCGTGCTCTGCTGCTTACTGAGGGATGGCAGCTCCCTCTGATTCTTACAGCACTGCTGGCTTAAGATGTCATTTGCAGGAAAATAATACTTCAGAAAAAAAGAAGACTCTTGAGATTGTTTTTAGCATCCCCAGATTTCAGGTGTTGCAACTTTTCAAAGTGAACATGGTGTTTTATAGAAAATCCCTACCTTGTCACTGGGATGCTTAGTATTTTCCATGTTGATTTGATTATTTCATTAGCATTTTATAGACTGGAGTTTATAATTTTCTTAGTATTAAGGGTAAAATCTGCTCTTCAGCTTGTTCATCCAAAATGCGTTCGATATCAACTGTTTAACAAAATCTATGTATTAATGAAAGCAGTGATGTGCCACATAGTTTAAGTATTTCCATATATGTGAAGGCATGGGAACCTTATCATTAGAAGTTATACAATTAGATTTTTTATTTATTGTTTTTAAATAAGTGGATTAGTTCCAAAGAGCATTGGTAACTGCTTCAAGCATTTGGAAGAAACGGTGTTGTGTCAGCAAGTAAGACCTGGAGCTTTTGTTTCAAAAGGTTTATGTTTCATTATTAGTGTTTTTAAATCAAAGTATTTAGCACTTCTGGTTTCTGAGACCAGTGGAGACTGTTGGCCCTTCTCCCTAACCCAGGAGGAGTTGACACCACGCCCAGAGTCTGAAGCAACCCCTCTTCTGCAGAGCTTAATTTATTACTTGGACATGAGACTTGCTCTGTGGTCTACCAAAGGAATCAAGAGGCTCCCTGTAGGTTCACTCCTCCTTAGGTAGGAATAATTTGGCTCCCTCCCAGTCATGTCTTGATAATTGATCCCTCTGTCTTTTTCCTTAGGAGGGCAGCATGTGCTACTGCCCACAGATGTAGGCTTGTAGGGCTGTGCTTTCTTATATCATACATTGGAATTCATGGGAAAAAGGGAATTAAATGTGTTCCTGGACCTTGCAGCTGCATGTTTGGGTACAACGTTGGGCACCTTCTGTTAAGGCCCCACAGAAAAAAAAGGAGCCAAGCATGGGGGGACAAGGGAGCGGAGGAAGCTGATCATTCTTTTCACAGACACCTTGTATGCAGAACACAAATGTATCTCAAAGGTATGCTTTGCAAAAAGTTGCCTTGACTTCAGGAGGCTGCCTGGTGAAAGCAGAGGGAGGCACATGGTCAGCTCACCATGCCAGTGCCGCAGTACAATTTAGGCAGACACCTGGATTGCATCCCATGTCCTCTGGAAGTAAACCAGAGGGGCTTTAGGGAGAAGCAAATGTCCTGCATCCCGCTGAGGACTTGAGCTAGTCCTTGTGGGAGGATGCTTGGTGTAGGTTCTGTATGAGCTATATCAAACTCTGTATTTCATGATGGTTTATCCCTTATTCTGTCTTCAGGGTGGGAAACCTTGGGAAATGGGAGCTTAGCAGTGTAGTCGACGTTGCACCTGTGATTTCTCAAAGTAGCTTTGTGAAGCACCACTAAGGATCTCCAACATACATAGAAATATTTCCTTTGTCTCTGGTTCTTAAGGCAAGGAAAGTCTTGTCCATTCTTTTGAATGTAAGAGAAATATGAGCTTTCAGTATCTTGAAGGACAGAGAGAGTGGTATTTTTTGTTTCCCAAGAGCAACAAAAAGATAATGCTATATGTATATGCTGTCCTGTAGGATCTTTTTAACTCTTCACTTAATGTTGATATGGATACAATTATCAGAAATTTCGTTAATATATAGATAACCATCTATATACAAATTTGAGTTCTTGAGTGTGTGGGATATCTGCTGAACATGATCTTGTTTTAGATCCAGAGAGTGGAGATTTTAATAGCTTGCCTTTAATACTTCTAATAAATCACTAGTTGAAATGACGAGTTTACCTCATAGAAAGATGTGTATTACTCCTTGCTGCTTCTTCCAAGAGTTGCCTCACTTATTCTGAATTTGGAAACATTTCGAGTGGGCTGGAAGTGCTTTCTGAATTGCTAGATTACCCATGTATACAATCCAGATCAGGATTCATTTATTTCTAAAATTGTTGTATATTTATGCTAAGTTGTCGTCTGTCTGCGAGGTTTGCTCTCTGCTACCTTTAGTTTATTGTTGGGGTCCTGCATGTGTCCATGTGCACCCATTTCCATGCGCACCCTTCTTTGCAGGAATCGGTTCACATAGAGGAGTGGAAACTTCTGTGAAACCAGTGACCTACATACAAGTGATGATGGGCTCACAGTCTAAGAATGTGAGCTCTGAGCAGTAACCATTTTGTGGGGTGCTCATCTTGTCCCTGAGTGCTTGTAGTGTTTCAATGTAGATGCCTTTTCAGGGGCCAGATAAAATAGGTAAACTTTAAGCACAGTTTAGAGCCTCTGTTCTTTTTTGCGTAGAAGTTGGTTGCTAATCCCGGCCAAGTCTTCTACAATCATAGAATCATTTAGGTTGAGAAAGATCCTTAAGATCATGAAGTCCAGATTAAACTACTCACAAGTACAGAAACAAAATCCTTTCAGTGCAGGAAAAATTTGTGTTTTTCAAACGAAATTGACTGGTAGAGAAAAGCGGTTCATTCACAGAATTTCAAAGGCTGTTGCAAAGGGACGGCTTTTAAAGAAAAGAAACTAAATAAATACTCAAAAATGTGGTTTAATTATGCAGTAATTCTTATTGAGAAATACAATAGAAGAAAAAGAGGTCACTGAGTCACATATTGTTTGCAAGCTCTAGAAAAGCAATGAAGTGATGTAAACCAGAAGAATGGGGAGAAATTGAGCAAGATTTTGGGGAAGAAGATTTAACTTTGCCATGTGATTCAGCATAAAGAACTGCAGGAACAGGAAAGAGTGGAGTTGGAGCTGTCATCCTTATTGGGGCCATTTGCTTCAGGGTGACCTTGGACAATCAACTTGATCTTTATGAGCTTCAGCAAATGGAAATAGGCAAAAAGCAAGCTCACACATTTGTGGTCGCTTCTCTGCAATTTCTACAGTAGTCTACCGAAAAGAAAAGAGAAAAAGCTGAGCCTTCCAGCATCCCAACAACAAAACCAAGTGCCACTCAAATGTTTCTTGTTGCCCCTCTCTGTACTTCCCTTTAGTCAGGTAAGTATTCCAAATAAATGAGGGACTGTTAACATTCTAGTAATATGTATGCATAAATACAATTCCAGAATCAAAGTCTAAAAATGAAGCAGCAAATAAATCAGTGCTACTGACTTCAGGATTTTATGCTGACTGCTCCCAGGAACTGTATGTGAGGTCTACAGGCTACCATTAAAAAACAGAACTCCCCAACTTGAGACTCACCCATATTGTCAAATATCTCAAAAAATATCCACAGCCTTGCTGGCTGACTGACTGACTGGAAATATTTATTTGATCTGCAGACTTTCTGAATTTCAGTAAATGCAGTAATAGGAGTCATGGGTTGCATAAAAACAGCACAGTTGATCCTACTACTGACTTCATGGTAGTCAGTAGGAATTTTGTCGTTCTACCTTTTTTCATATGATGGTGGAAGATTATTTTTTATGGTGCTCAGATTTGTTCATCTGAGAGAAAGAGAATTGTATGAGGCTGTGGTCTTGTACAGAATACAGGCTGGGAGAGCTGGTGGTTCATTTGTGTGGGTGTATATGCTTAACTTTGTACAGTGTCTGCCAGCCAGCAGCAAAATCTGGCAGATCATTAACATAAATAGGATTATGGAAGTGTTGATGATATTACCTAAGTGGCAGTACAGTGGATTCTGGCTCTGTTTAAAAAGCATGTTATTAGTGGGCATTACCCAGTTAACTGGAAATGTGCACTCCTAGTACATGTATAACCAAGGAAGCCAATGGTGTTTGACTTTTCACTTCTGTAAGAAAATATGGTTTAAAGAGGCATATTGTATGACTAGATTTCTGTGGAGTTTGATTATATGTAGCTTCTTCAAATGGTAATCTAGGAAAGCAATAGATGAAAAATTATAGTAAAAGCACATAGTTTTGCATCATCATCAGTTCCTTTTATCCTCTGATATGTATTTAATATATGGAGTTGATTATGAACAGTAATCTAATTTACTTATATCTCTTGCTTTGAAATTGTAGAAACAGTTTCTTTGTTCAAACACTTCAAATCTTCAGATACTTGCATAACACAGAAAAAAAAAAAAAAAGGATCTCGTGCTTTTGTCAATTTTATGAAATTGCAAGTGGATTAAAATCTTAGTTATTTCCATAAATAGTTTATTTGAGTAACTCAGACCAAATTTTCTGTGTTAATTTAGTATGTTTCCAAGAATTGTTGTATTGATAATTGTGAAAACATACAATTCTAATATATAGTAGATTATTAAAAAAGTTTACCGTCCTGTATTTATTTCCACAAAAATAAGTGTGAGAAATGAGGTCAGTAGCTATACAGGAGCCAATACCCATTTTTTAATGGGAAGAACAGGCAGTGTTTACACTTTTCATTTGTTCCCAGGCAGACCTAATGCTCTGTGTCCTTCCACATACCTTCCTCGTTTCCCGGTTCAAGCTCTCCTCGTAACAGCTCTGTGTGTGAACTGGAACTGTGCTGGGAAACTGGCCCTGTCTGTTCCTAATGACATCAAATGCTTCTTTGAAATTTTCCATTAGAACAAAAAAATACAGTGCTGAACTGGGTCAGAACAGTGACATCCCAGCATCCCAAGGCTGAGGCTTTCTAGTTTTCTTTGCCAGCTGTGGACATCCAGATGGTCGGCAATGACTCGGCGACAGGACTGCAGTAATTGTGGCTGGAGTGCAGAAATCCTCCTGGAGGACTCTGGCTGTCTTTGGTGTGAGGCTCACTGAGAGTGGGCTGGTCAGAGTTTCAAAGAGTGGAATACCCTGCAGAGGACAGGTGCTGTGGGAGTGTTGCCCAGCTGCTCTGGTTGTGTGTTTGGCTGCAGCTCCCGTGCCAGCGGAGCGGCAGCACCAGGGCTGGAGGTTTAATGTCAACTGATGTCAGCACGTCCGTCAGCTGATGCTGCTCATTGGGCTGGAGTGGAGGAGAGCACAGAGGTTCTTCAGCGCTTTCATCCTTGGGGTTGAAATTTCCTGTCAGTCACACGGAAGTCTGTGAAATGAGACTTTTTCAGTTCTAGCAAGGTTCTGCTTTTCCATGCTTCAAAACTGCAATGGGACATGGTCTCCTTGGTGAAGCCCTGGGATCAGGCAGGTGTCCGAAGATGAGGATGGAGAGGCATTGAGAACACTCTAGGATCTCTTGCATATCCTGTGCCAAATCCAGCAATCCTTACCTCAAATGATTTCAGTCACTTGAAGTTCAGGTTTTTGCATTTGATTTCAGTAGGGGTCTCGCCCCTGAACAAGGACTATGTGATTGATTTGCCGGATTTGATTTCCTCCAATGCTAATTTCTCAGTTTGATAGTCACCTACCAGTTTTGGAGAGATTTGGAGGAAGGAATGTTCTCATCCTTTCGTTGTTGTTGAATATAGTCACATGAAGAACCTAAATACAAACAGATGTCAGTTTTTCAAAAATCAGCATATTGCTGAAATTTAATATTTTTGTTAGCGTCATTGAAAGAGATTTTATTGCAGAACACTCAATCTCTGGTTTGTGTTCAAACAGTATTAAGAGATTGTTGCTCCACTAAAATTTGGAGGGTTTTCAGTAAGGTCATTCTGTTGTATTTATTTATTTATTTATTTATTTACAAGGTGTCCTGACTGGCAGAAACTGGAATTACAGAGTTCACTTGTCTACCGCTGCTCACCTTGGGGAATGGGGTGGGGTGAGTGGCCTGTGGTCTGTCTCTGGCTTTCCTGATGCACAGAGGGGGAGGCAGCTGTGGTCAACCACGGCCTCCTTTGCATCCTTATGTAGGAAGCAAGAAAGTTTAGATCAGGTCTCAGGAGCAGAGCCAAGGGATTTCTTTGTGGAGGGTGGTGGCTCAGTGAAGTGTCTTGACAGTGCAAGGGGATATGCATAGGGATGGGGTTCCTGTTCCAGAGCAGGAGCACAGGGAAAGCATGAGCAAAAGGAACGATGAAAAAATACCTAATTCTTTCAGGTATTTTACAGGGTCATTAGCTACTATTCAGCAGAGCAATTCTTAAATATTTCAGGTGTGGATGAATCTGAGTAGGTCCAAACCAGCACATTTGTTTTCATGTATGCATTTTAGCTTGCTGAAGTGATTATCCACCACAATGACATTTGAGTAGCTCCTGTTAAAATCAGTGAGAGTTATCTTGAAAATTGTTTTCAGTGATTTCTCAGCATGTTTGCAGCTTCCTCTGCAAATTTAAAAAAAATATTAAACTTTTTCAAGTGATAATAGCTAAGTTGGAAAGTTTAACTTAAAAATGTCAAAGGTCTTAATGTCTGGGGACAGCAGCTTTTGCTGCATAAATCTGCATTTGGCCAGATGGAAAGTTCTTATGGTTGGCTGGGTCGACACATTTAGCCCTTCTGTGCCTCAAGTTCTGTTTTCATTTGGGGCAGGAGCTGGGAACACAGAAAAGATGCAGCATATACAGGAAGAAGGTGAACTTTCTAAATTAAAAGCTTTGGCTTTCTTTACTAGATTAAAACATGATGTTGATGGAAACAACGTACATTAGTCACTGGGAAATTAAAGAAGATATTTGAAGTATGTTGGATCTGTTCTGTGAAAATCAGTTTAGAAGTCATCAGTGGATCAAGTCTCCTCAGGGTTATTGCAGGAATACTGGATAAAATCCAGTTTAAAATGAAGTCAGATTATACTTGCAGTAATATCCAAACTATGGGGTTAGCTTTTCTTGCCTGAAACAGCTGCAGATAGAATTAATGCTGTGTCTGCTGCATGAAGATGGAAATTTGTGTGCAGTGCTCCTTGTCAGGAATTCTTGCTTTTAAGGAGCAAGAAGACCCACATGGCAGTTGTGTTGTGCTTTCTCAATTTGAATGCTGTTTGAGCATACATCTGCTTTAATCACAGTGATATCTTGTTGGATATGATGCTAATCAATGTTAGGGAGCAGGAGACTCCATCTGCCTGGGTACTCATTTGGCTCTTTTACAGTACTTTGTGAGCATCACAGAAATTATGGGAGTACTTCTGGAAAAAAATGAAGTTTTATCCTGATTTTGTGGTTTTTAATTTATAGAACATGTCTGGTTACCATTTTGTCCAATGCAATAAAGCGGGTCTTAGCTATGGCAGGATCTAATATGAAGCATTCTGCCTAAAATGCTGTTTATTCTGTCCATCATCCCTGAAGCCATGAAAGGAGAAACTAAATGTCATGATTAATTTAATTCTTACAACCATAAATGAGTTTTCAGTTGAAAAACTGATGAGAAAAACTTCTATCTTACCAATGCTGTAAGCATTTTGGGAATTTCTCTGAAACCAGCTTGACAGCTTTCAGTGGAAATACAGAAGAAAAATACAGTTAATTGCTCATCTTTGATGTTAGCTAGTTGATCTAAGCTAAGCACATGGAATCATATATAACCAGAAGCCATCCTTCTTCCCATTCCTAGTCCTGCTGTGTTGTGCCAAGCCACACGTCAGTACCGTCAGCACTCCATCCACAATGACCACCCTCATTGAAAGGATTGTCTTGCAGTGGAAATAAAATACTAGATCAAGACTTGCTTTCTGACTCCAGTTGTCTTCTATCAGGCATACCTCAGCTGAAATACATTTCTTTCATATCTCATTCCATAAGCCATCATTATTGTCTTTTGAGGGACTCACAGCCAATGTTGAAGAGATTCTCGGGGAATTTTCTGTGACTGTATTTGCTGCCTGTTGCAGAGTGGAATCATGGCCTTGTGCTCATAGAGGTCTTTGCAAATGGAAATGGACATCAAGCATCAGTAAAAGAATTTGACCAAATGCATACAGACTGGGCATGCAAGACAGTTGGAAAATACTTAGAAGATAAAGTATTGTTAAATAATAACTATATATATTAGTTAAATAATATGTGTTGTAAAATGCAATTTAATGTCTACACGTTTGCATCAATTTTTTTCTGAAGTTTGTATGGATGTGTCCATAGGTCCTTCCATCTGCATTTCCATAATGTCTTTTAAAACCAACATGATTTACCTTAGTTGCTGTGAACTAGCTTGTTAGTTTAAAGTCTGTTTTTGGAAATGGAGAGACAGCCAAGGTAAGAGTCATCTGTGCTGTAGAAGTATTGAGAGAAAGAATTGGAGTCTCAACTGAAACTCACTGTTAAAAGGACTGATCTGGTAAGATCATACCAGCTAGAGCAGCAGGGCTGTGTATTGCTGGTTTGCCATCCCATGCAACAAGCTGTGCTACTTCACATTATTTACTCAGTGGCATAACTTAAAGCTTGGAAAGTGTTCCAGTCAGGAAAAAAGGAACAGTTTTCTTGATGCATCTGTGCACCCCAAGGCAATGCAAATTTCTGGATCAGGCCCTCATGTGCACTGGAGATGTTCTAATGTTAAACAGCATGTGCTGCACTATGTCTGTGGCTGGTATCTGTCTACAGTAATTCCCAGTTGTAACTAATACATCTTCCTATTTAATATAGTTCATAGGAAAATACCTCCATATGTTTTGAATTCTCTTGCATCTTCACTGGAGTTCTCAAGAGTATGCTGTTAATTTAATATATGATTTTGTTCCATATTTGTGTCTTGTGTAAGCTGGTCAATATACAGACAGTAAACTTGGAATAGCTGAAGTGTTAGTGTATGTAAGGCTTATTTAGTAAAATGCTTGATAGGGTCAGTGTCCTTGGCTGTATTGTAACAGAAGCTCAGGGACTATTGGAGAGCCACAAAATTCAAAATATTTATTTCATCAGTAATCTCCTTCTCAGAATCTCTCTGAATAGCTCATTTGCTTGGCAACATCTCTTGTTCCATAATTATTAATTCCAGAAGAATAGCAGTTAATGCAGCTTGAGATCTCTGGTGTTTTCCTCTGACTTTTCTGTTTCCTTTTAAAGACCCAGGGGTTGCACTAGGTACAATGAGGCTGTTCCCTTGCAGGCGCAGGGCAGTGCCAGTTCATGTCTGTGCTCCTGTTTCCCTGCCAAGCATCTTGGAGTTTAGGAAAATGCCAAATAAAAGAGAGTATTGAGTGAGGATGAATATTTAATTGCTTTTACAAGTCTGGGTATTGAATCGCAGTGCAAAACCCTCTTGTGTTTCTTGTTAAACGAAGAAGTGGATTTTTTCCTCCAAATCCATGATTGTGCACTATGGATTGGGCATCATATTGAGCAGGCTTCTTACAGGACTTAACCAGCTTATTTTCACCAGAGGAGTAGGCAGTATTTCAGAAAGGGGGAGGGTGAGCTGCTGAAAGCTTGTGTGTGCATATATAGTTTTATAGTGTTTGAGTCAGTACAAAATGGTTTCAATGGAAAATGGATAATTATTAACATCAGCTTTTGTACAGCTGCTTTTTGGCTAAAAGAGAGGTAATTTATATTTGAAGTCTGTGAGTGTGATCCATTATTTTTCACAACAGTGTTTTGCTGAAGTTTCCCCTCTTTGCCCCTCAGATTCTTTAGTTAATAAGGCTACCTCTGCTGTTCCAGCACAGTTTCTTCCTTGGAAAGGTCTGTACCAGGTGAACCCTAAATCACAAACTGTGCTTGCCCTCTGTTTTTGGATAATATTTGTGAATAGCTTACATATTTGGCTGCAGTCTTACTGCCAGACTTGAAAGGATTTCTGCATTGCTTTGTTGCACTGAGTCCAACTTGAGATAGGGGCAGGGAGAAGAGCTTTAGCAAATTTTAAGGGATTTGTAGTGATGTGTGTCCTTCTTTCTGTGCTATGTTAGCAAGCATTAATTGATACAGACATTTAAAAATCACCCGCACAATTAAACATTCATTCCCTCTCCCCCCTAATTGCTCTGGGAAGAATGAATGTAACTAGGCTGGACATGGTTTATTAATTTAGCTTTCTTGAGGGTTTTGGAACTTTTTTGTGCTGTCCCAGTCTCCACTAAAATTCTGTATTGTTTTGTGTGGAGTAGCCAGGCTGCACAGACACAAAGCTATAGTCTAATCTGCCTCACACCATCATTGTAAGGTGATTATAAATTTAACACCTAAAGTTTTCAGAAATGTGAAAAACTTTATTGTTTCAGGTCTTTGGGATGGTTCTGATACTTTCACGCAGCGGTAACTGTTCGTTACTGTGGTATGGAAAGGAAAAAAGTGAAGCATTAGGCAAATGTGCTCTGTGTTGCTCCCTTTTGATGGTTAACAAGTATATTACCATTCAAGAGAAGGAGTTTTCTAGTTTTTAAGGCTCTGCTTAACTACTGTGTGATCATCCTGATATTTTCATTATTAGAGATTCATGATTTGACCTCCAGCATCCTATTAAGACATTTATAGTGACATGGTTCAAGGGGCAAATCTTAGGCTGGAAGAAACTAAGGTGTTTCAGGGTACATGAGATAATTTTAAGCAGTTGCAGCATATGTCATTACAGAGACCTTTAAATCAACAGCCTGAAACCCAGATATACGGGTTTGATGTTATCTAGGCATTTGAGGTAGCAGTTGCTCTGTGGGTTGCTTTTACTGTAATATTTAAGATAACAGGTGATAACTTTTTTAGAAAGATTTTTAAGTGTTACATTACTTTTACTGCATTGGACTCACAACTGTACATTGATCATACTTGCCACGTATAACTTTATGGACAGAAAATGATGCACTTCTATTATGCTTTCTGCAGTCCAGAATGAGAGGTAGAATTTGCAAGACTGTGAGATTTCACAATTTACTGCTTTTCAGAGACAAAAACTAACCTATTGGAAATATTTTTACAATTAAGACTATGTTCCTTGGTGCAATTCTCTGGGACAGAGTCCAGACAGGTGCAAGAAAATCTTCCTTATTTCTCATTATGAACTCTGAACATCTGTGTATCTAGGACTGCACTTGAGCATTGACATTTCTTTGGGGAAAAGCTGCAGAGAGATGTTTATTCATGCAGAAACTGTTTGTATGAATGGTAACAGTTTCCTTGATG
>WAAG01089317.1:44583-60818 GCA_013390105.1 Tichodroma muraria
CTAACCTATTGGAAATATTTTTACAATTAAGACTATGTTCCTTGGTGCAATTCTCTGGGACAGAGTCCAGACAGGTGCAAGAAAATCTTCCTTATTTCTCATTATGAACTCTGAACATCTGTGTATCTAGGACTGCACTTGAGCATTGACATTTCTTTGGGGAAAAGCTGCAGAGAGATGTTTATTCATGCAGAAACTGTTTGTATGAATGGTAACAGTTTCCTTGATGGGGAACAACAGTATCTGAATGGTTACTACACGACAGCAAATAGATTTTGAACAAAAGCAACTGCTGTGTCTATTATAGCTAGGCACTATGGAAGGAGGAATAAGTCAGTAAATAAACATTGGAAGGCTTGTGTGCTCTGCAAGATCTGAGGTTAGGAAATGAAACCCTTTAGAAGAGCACAGTTTGTGCTTGTTCAGTTTGTCCAGTGCCAGTCTCCAGTGGCGGAGATTCTGCAGTCTCCATCAGCAAATGGTGCTTAGTTACTCCTTCCAGAAGTCTTTTGTGAAGTGTAATACAGATTTCCATGCTACAGCTTCGGCCCATTGCCTCCTGTCTGGTTCACAGCACACATAGGGAGACTGCTACTCCCTCTTGTATTTTATCTCTACCTAGAGACTGTCATCCCTTCTGCTTTTTCAAGCCACCACTGTTATTTGAATTTTCCCTCTTAACTGTGTTTACTACAGCGCTGGTTGTTCACTTTCTCCTCTGGATTGTCTTCACATGGCCCATCAGTAGTGGACAGTGCTGCACTGAATGTTGGTCTCTGCTGTGATTTGCACATTGTCTTCTGGTTTATACTGACCCATACAGTGTTTGCTTTTCTTTTGTTAAGTTCACACCTTCAGTGCCTCACATTAAATGACACCCACTGTCATTGCTCCAGATTCCTTGTATAATTACTGCTTTTCCATTAGTTTTTCAGTCTGTGTTTGTGCAGGTGGTTGCTCTGTCACAAATGTAGGATATCATACCAATCCCTATTATATTTCACCCTGCCTTTTCAGACCCTCCCCCAAGCTGTCAGCATATTTTTTGAGCTCTAATCCTTCCCTCCAGTACTGCTGCCTTTACCAACTTCGTGTTACCTAAGAATCTCTCTTGCTATCCCATCATCTACCTCATACATGAATACATGAGCTGGAGCTGTATTTGGGAAAGATCTTCCAGATTCTTACTCAGTAGGTTCCAAAACCCAGCCAGCGAATTACTGAGTAGTAATTAGTGAGTAGTTTTCAAAACAACTTTACACATCCCCTATAGTAACTTCCAGATGTCATTTTTCACTGAAAAGTATCAGACACCTTCGAAGAGCCAAGCTAAATCACAGCCACTGCTTCTCCTGCATGCAGAACCTGTTTATAGAAGGAAATTAAAGGGGTTTGACAAGATTTTTATCTTGACACATCCATACTAGTTTCTAGTGCTGTGCTTGGAGGAGTGGGATGTAGGGATGAGTACAGGAGAGGCAGATCCTAGTTTCACAGGGCAGAACTCTCAGTGTGTCTTTTACCAGACACCCGTTCTCCCTTGGCAGAGAGATGAGACAACTTGAGCTTTGCTGTTCTGAAATCCAGTTGCTAAGAGCATGGAGGCTTGAAGTGCTACGGGCAGAGCTGGTGAGCCCAGCTGCCAGCATCAGGGAGCAATAGCTGCCTCTCAGGGCCTTCCAGTTAGATTTTCCCTGAGAAAAGATCACTGAGTTGGTACCTTTTAGTTTTCTGCAGGAATCTTAACATCTAACAATCAAGTCATGCAAAGTTTGAAAACCCAGCAGAAAAATTAGAAGCAAAGTCGCTAGGAAATCTGGAGTCTCATCAATGATCATTATAGCTTTTTATATAAGAATAGTCTTAAAAATGAAATGTAATGTGAAACACAGAATGCTTAGGGTTTTATCTGCTACCAGAAGGGAAGTAGCTTTCAAGTTAACTGACTGAGCTCCAGGTCACTGGCATCTTACTGAAAACATTGCTCTAATGAACATTCATGTTTTAAACTGATGTTTATGAGGGTGAAGGAAATAAATATCTTTGAGTGTGTAAATAAAAGCACAGAATGTTTTGAGTAATCCTTAAGAATTTATTTGCCTATTAAGGGACTGTGGCAAGAGGCCATGGAAATACAGTTAGGACAATTTAGACCAAATAATAGCTATATTAATAATTAAATGAGTACAAGTCTTTTTTATTATTTCAGAAACACTCCTCACCCCACAACAGAAATTTTTTTAATCCTAAGGCAATGTGTAGGTGTATAAAGCTTAATCAGAGCATACTGGTAAGTCTTTCCTAAGGGACGGTGACAGTGAGTCTAGGGCTGACTTTTAACTGCTGCTTGTTTCTCATTTCATTGTTTCTGCTGTGGCTCCTCAGGTGGTCATTTCTTGGTGTTGCTCCAGAGCAAAGAATCTTCAGTTGCAAACCTTTCAGACAAGGAATTTAGCCTCCTTTCTTGCTTTTCACATTGATCCATGTGTATCCTGTGTATAACAAGTATAAAACTTAGTTTAGTTTATACAAGCGCAGGTAGTAGATTTTACGTCTGTGTTCATCCACGTGGCCATGTTCATGTCAGCATAGAAGACTGTAAATGATGACTTTATCAATCAGAGGGATATGAAATGAGTCCAGGAACTGGATTTTTGGGGTTGGGGAAGCATTTCTAAGTGACTGCTTCCTCTGGAGACAGCAAGGAAAAAGAGACAGGGAAAGTCAAGGATTTTTGTGATTTGATCCAAAATTATTTCTCTGGGAAATTTTGGCAAAATCAGTCTGTTTAAAGAAACTAAAAAAAAAATTCAGATTGAGATAACTCAAAACATTATTTTTGTCTCTGAATTGTGTAATTGGAGTAAAATGAATGTTGATTTCTATATGCAATGATTTTAAAAACATTGTGTCATCATTTCTTGTAAATAATGATGTAACAATTTCCATTTTTAAAGATAAAATGTTAGGTTTCTTCCCCCAAGCTAAATAACTCAGAAAAGTGTAACTTCAGAAAGCATTTAGACTTTAATGCAAACTGTACAGCTCAGAGCAAGTTTTGTTTAAGAAAGAAAATGAAGATTTTTTGCTAATCATGGAACAAAGTGAGAGCTGGCTCATTTCGTTTGGGAGCTGATATTGAGAAACAGCAGCATTGTGTTCCCTCCTTCCCCTGCTGTCACTTCTGGCTGTTTGGTCCTTCTTTATCTTCGTATTAAAGAAAACTTAGGGTGCACTTCAGTGATGAGTGCATGGAGAAGAGTGTGCCGTCAGCTTACATGAGGCAAGGCTTTCTGTGGAGCCTTGTTTGGAGTTGTATTAAATACTAGAGGTTTGGGTATTATGGTCTTTTCATGATAGGCATTACTTTGATAGTTTTTAATGTTCACATGCAGAGTTCATGTTTTAATAGGAGAGAGACTTCTAAGACATTTAACTATAAATATGCTTCCTTAAGAGGTGACTGAAAGCTTTTCTCTGGAATGCTGCTGGAGGAATCACAAGCCTAAACTTGAATTTCCTTTCTTCCCATCTACCTTTGGCATTTATTATTCTGAAGCGTGACATGAAGTCCTCCAGCGGTAGAACCAATTTGAATAAAACTGACCAAGCTTGCTGTGGAAAGTCTGAAGGCAAGATTTGAAGGTGTATTTACTGAAGTTGCCAAAATACTGATTTGTATAATTTAACATTATTTGACAGTCCAAGTTTTTGGGGCTACTAGTGTGCTGATGGAGATAGAATCACATTTCAAATTACAGATCTGGATGCAAGCTGAGATTCCAGGGGCCAGTAAGATTCTAATCCAGACAAACAGAGATATTCAGTTCTTTCCAATTGTAAAGACAGACAGAAAGCAGTATCAAGCTCTTTCCAGAACATCCCAAGCTGAGAGCAGTTGGGAATGATAACTCTCAGTGTCCCTCAGGAAGTGGTCAGCACTTCAGGGGATGGAGCATGTTTTGGTATTTTTCCAGATGAGAAGTTGCACTGCATTTAGCAGGTTTACTTCTCTGATTAGTGCCAGTGTAAATAAATATATAAATCTGGCCAGAAAATTAGGTTGTTTAGACTAGTTGTATTATTTGTCCTCTGTAGTTTTGTCTATAATAATATGTTTCCTAAATATTTTAATTTTTTAAAATAAATTCTGTATAATATCACTGCAAGAAAAGGCGTCTTTCATGAAATCCTAATAGTTTATATTATGATATTGTCTTATGAGGGTTTTATTGATACAGTTTTAGCTGTCACTGGATATAAACAGAAACAAAAAGTTTTGAGCTCAAGCAATTGCTATTTGGTTTTCTTCTACTTACCTAGCCATATCTTCATAATTCTGATCTATACCCTGGGGGCTGCTCTGAGAAACCTCACCAGAAGTGCAGTCCTCGTGAAGCTGCCATCCCCTGCCTGTGCTGAGGGCCAGAGAGGGCAACTGTGTGTGGCTGCTGTGCACTCTGGAAAGTGTAAGTGATGGCTTGTAAACCAGATAAATGCCTTTGAAAGGAGCTTTCCACTGATGGAGAGCTTTGATCTGTTCGCATAGGCCAGTGGAGACATCCAGTGGTCACTGGCTGACAAATGGCTGTCTCTGGATTGTGACTGCAAACGCATGAAAGGTTGATGTGAAAGAAGGCATTTTTAGGTATTGGGTTTTTTTTCCCCTTTAAATTCAGAAAGGAGTTCCAGATGTAACACAGTTAAAACTGAGGTCTGTGGAAGAAACTACATTACCTGGTTATGTCATTTAAAGGGGTGCTGGCCTGGAGCATCTGTGAAACACAGAATTGTGGCAGCTGTACTGAAGCCAGCAGTACTTACTGGTGAGGTGCCCATGTGAGCCACTCAACTGAGTGCTTTGCTGTACTGAAATTTCATAGAAGCACATCAAACTTAAATCTTTTGCTGATTTTCAGGTGTCCAACTGATCAAGAGAGACTCATATGCGTGTGTTTTTTTGAATTACTTGTTTCTAGTTGGTTTCTTTTAATTTTATTGAATAATAATCAACTTTCCAGTTATTTTTAATGCATGACAGTAAATCTATAAGATATTATTAATAATTTTTTAATGATAGAGGGATTTGGGAGGAATGGAGATACCGGGGAAATTGAAGTGACAATGTTTGCAAATTTCTTATTGCCTTAAACACTAATGAGGACAAGTTTATGGAACATTGTGGCCTTTCAGAAATATTCTGTTCACTGAAGAGTAGAAAAAACTGTGGTATATTCAGGTAAAGGTGAGGAATTTGTTGCAATGGCATCTTCCTTTTGGGCTCCATATTTGTTAAAATATATAAGCAGGTTCATTTTTAAAGTTTGATTTTTTTTTTCCCCACCTAATATCAAAACCCCAGTGCAAGCAATATTTCAAATATATATTAAATTGTCAAGACAAGGTAAAGTAATAAACACCTTTATTATATGAGAAAATGAAAAGTGGAAGTAGAAAAAAAAAAAAAGGGCAATGTTCCTCCATCACTGGAATGAAGAATGGAAAATGTTTTTAGAAAAAAAAATCTGAACCAGAGTAATAAAAGTTTATAAGAAGTTAACAAAACTGAAAGGGACAAAGAAAAAAAATAAACACGACCCTTTCTGGTTATTGTCAAGAGATGTTCCCAAGCCTAATAGGGACAAACTATAAAAAGAGACTCAAATAAAACAGACCACATCGCATTACTATTTCTTTTGGAGTGCCCAAATGTAGTTACGTGATAATTATTTCCTGGAAAATGTTTGCATATTGTTATTTAGAAATCTGGCATATGATAACTGCTTTAAAAAGCATTATTCCTCTGGCCACCTCAAAAAGTTGTAACTGTCCATCAGTGGAAAACCAGCCTAATTTGGGATCAGTCTTCTCTCACAGACCTAAACTGCAAAGCCTGAGCTCATGCTCCAGTTCTCATAACTGAGCCCACATAATCTATTAGCCTAAACAGGGCAACCTAAACAGGGAAACCTGAAATAAAGTAGCTCTGCTTTCTTGAAGGCTTTTGTAGAGGATATGGTGTGTTACGTTTCATGTGCATTTTCCTTCTTTGTGTGGGACGCTGTGTAAACTGGGTGGCCTGTGTTTAGTAGTACACCAACACTTGCCTTCCACGCCGAGCTGCGCAGGGAATCACTGCTGGATCAGTGTGGAATTGTCACATTTAGCTGTTTCTGGCCTGCTGTAGACTCCAAGTCTACAATGGAGCTGCCAGCTTACAGCCACAGCAATGTGTGAAAGGACCAGGCTTTTGCTGTAGCGTACTGGGACCTCTCTTTGTTCCCCTGTATGTGCATGTGTCTTGAAGCACTTCCTGTATGGAAAGAAAACCTTTAAGGGGCCTTAAAGATCATGTAGTTCCAACCCCCCTGCTGTGGGCAGGGTCACCTTTCACTAGACCAGGTTGCTCAGACCTTTCACTAGACCAGGTTGCCCCATCCGGTCTGACCTTTAACACTTCCAGGGATGGGGAATCCACAGCTTCTCTGGGCAACCTGCGCCAGGGCCTCACCACCCTCACAGGGCGTAATGTCGGTCACCTGCAGGTCTTTTGCTGAAATCCCACCCAATCTCAGCATTGATAAGCTTTAATTAAAGGAGATGTTACGTGGATTGATATAAGCACATCTCTTAAAAGTTTTTCCAGTGTCTGCTATGCTTCATTACACTTCCTGTAAAGAGATTCATTGCTTTTATCACGAGTAAATACTGAATTACAGCCCATGGCAAGCTGGGCCCTGAAAATAACTGAGCTATGCAGAGACAACTTGTTCCTGGAACAATTGCTTCTGACACATCATGGGTGAGTGTATTTTGGCTTGTTATGGAGAAGCACTGAAGTTGACTTTACAAGGCAGTTTGCACACAGAATGAAGCCTCATTTAAATTTCCTTAATCCTGTAATGTAGTATTAACATGATTGTGATATTTGCTTGCCAAGAGTGTGCATGCCACTTCTGTGTGGGCACCCTCAAGGCATGTTTCTCAAATTGCACAGCTTGTTATTAACTATTTTTAGATGTTTAGGCAAACTTACAAAAACTGACAAATGGTAAAAGCATTCTGTAATGTTCTGTAGAGAACTAGAATTGCTATGTAGATAACAACAGGGAGTCTGGATCTCACATTAAATTCAGATTTGGACTAAGGAACCATCAAGGAAGTTTTGTACATTTCAGTCCGTACCTCATGGCCTGAGGAACGTGAAATTCCTTTGTTGTATCATTTATTCTGATTGCACTTACAGCCAACGCTATCTGTGGCAGGAGATTTAATATGCGTGCTGTGAGAGGCAGTACGTGCTCCAAGCAGCTTGAAGTCTCTGGAGCTGAGACAGAAAGGAAGAACTTGGTACATTCTTTAAGGACAGTGAGTTGACGTTGTCATTTAGTTTACTGATAGTTCCATTCTTACTTGATTTGGGTATTATTTCCTGGGGTTTTTTTGGTCTGTGGTTATTTTTAATTTCCCTTTGAACAACTGAATACAGTATTTATCAAAGGTATTGTGGTTGGAATGCTCTTTCTTCTGACATTTTTTCCTAAGAATATCATTAGATTGCAATTCCGTGCACTGGCAAGCTGCCTGCCAGGCTCTCTCTGTATCTCTTCATGCTTGCTGTGGAGCAGCTCAATCACAGCCCGGCCTCCTTATCCACCGTGCCCATGTGCATCCCCGCAGCCTGGCCTTGGGCGGGGGCTTGGTGAGGATGGCAGAACGCAGAGGAAGGTGAAGGAGGGGAAGAGCTGCCGGGGAGTCCAAATGCCCTCCCACTCTGTGGTGCGCAGGTGGAGGGTCGGGAGGCAGAAGGCCTGGGTGGAGAGTGGGACACGGGGGCTGTGCAGTGCTGAGGGGTTCTGGTCGTGTGGAGGGTGGAACACGTGTGGCCACACAGGGTGTCCGGCCCTGCTGACCGGCCCTGCGCGGTGCCAGCCCTGTCCAGCCCAGGGAACTGGCTGGAACTGGGCGACTCTGCGTCCCCCCGTGCTGTTCCAGAGCCCCTCAGCACGGCACTAGGACAGGCCAGCACGGTGCTAACATTTGAAAATGCTCTTTCTCGATGAAATGCAAACAGGTCTGTTCACAAACTCCTGCAAGTAGGAATGTTTCCGAAGGAGTGACTTTCTGCCTTGTTCTACCGTGCACGGTTTATAGATTTGGGCAGGGTGTTTTGCGAGGACTTTAATTTCTTAGGCTTTCATTTAACAAAAGGGTGGGATGAGGGTGAAGTTTCGCGGAGGGGCGGGCGCACAGAGGGGTTGATTCGCCCGGCGCACCAGACGGCGGCTGAGGGAGGGCACGACCGCCATCGCTGCCGGCAGTGCCCGGCCCTGGCTGAGTCCAGTGCGGCCATCGGCTCCCTCAGGGCTGAACCTGCTGGGAGCCGGCGTAGGTGGGGCTGCGCTCCCGGGGAGTGGCCGGACCCGGGACGAGAACGAGAGAAGAACGAGCATGTTCACTTGCAGGGAGTTTTCGCTTGTTTTATTCTCTCCCGAGAGTTTTCTCCCTCGGGCCACACCGCGTTTGGCCGTGCCCGCTGCTGCTCTCGCCCTGAGGCGCCCGGGTCGGGCCGGCCTCGCCTCATCGCGGTGACACCGTCTCGGGCCGGGAGCGTGTCGTGGGCTCAGATACGCCGGTGCTTTCCCTGCCGTGGGATTAAAAGATCAGGATTGTTCTTTGACTGTTAGCCTGTGAATCCCAGTGGTGGACACTTCCTCCCTTGCTCACTCGTGCTTCCCAGCGGGCATGTGGCTGCCGTCTCCTCTGCGGGGCCTGAGGAGAGGCCTCGCTGGAAATGCTGCTGGAGACACAGTTTGAACTCCAGCCACTGGTTGTAGTGTGACAACACGTAAATTACTCTTTTCCCCTTTAAAAAATGCGTGGTTATGTTTGACAGTTGAATTTTTCTCCTCAAACCTCTACTGCACTGAAATCTGCAATGGAATGTGTTGATATTTGTGATTTCAGTTTGATCAGTAAAATCAGTCTTAGGAGAATGGTGGAAATTTTTCACTGCAGTGTGTGCTGTGTGATGCAGAGCAGGTGCAGTTTGTAGGATAATGTGAGGTCTTGGTGTTCTTAATGGGGTCGTGGAAGGCAGTAGAACTGTGCTGTGGTCCAGCTTTAGCATGCCTGGCTCTTATTCCTCATAGGGAAAGGTGGACGGTAAGTTTCAACAGAGGACTTGGAAAAAAACCAGCTCCCCAGTCTTGCAGTTTGGAGAAGACCAGGATGTCCCTGAGGTACTTAAGACTAGTTTGGTAAGGAAGTTTTAAGGCAGGTACTGATTTTTTGATTTCAATACTTTTTCAGTCTGTAAAATGAAAACCAAACATTACATGTTTACCAGGATTGTTCACTAAAGGCACCTCCTTCAGTTAAATCAATAATGAATATGTCTGGCAGAATCTGTGTGTTAACATTAAATTTCACCCAAGTTTACTATTTAATAAGGTGGGATAAGGTGAGAGTTTGCACAAAGACTTGGTTATGCTAAGGTGAGCATATGAATAAAAAACAAATACACTAGGAGGGCATGGTAAACAGTACCTGTATAATGAACTGTCCTAGAAACTGTATCACACTTCAAAAGAGCTGAGGTTTCTTTTTGTGGAAATGTCTTGCTGCCAACTAGTTGGGAAGGCCTTCACCTAGAAGCCTACTGTATCCCTGGGAGTCAGGTTTTGTGAAGTCTGGGATCATCTGACATGGGACTCAAAAATGTGGCCTGTGTGGAATCAGTCGCCTCCCAGCTCCTTGTTTAATTGACATTTTATGTCCAGTTGCCAAGCCAGTGGTGCAGCTTAGCCTGTCACCTAAACTGTAAAACCTCATGAGTTGTGGCAGAGCACAGGGTAAGGGAGGTTTTTCACTAGTGTGGTGTCTTGTTCTACATGGGAATTCTAAAATATGTTTGTTCTGCTGTAATTTCTGCATCTTACACAAATAATACATAATGCTTACATAAAATCCTTATGGGAAATGCATGTCATTCAGCAGGGGCAATTCAGGTAACAGATTATGCTCTTTGTAGACAAGTTTTTTTCCAATCTTTCACATTTGGGAATGTTGTCTTTAGGTGGTGTGGTTGGTATATGCCTAATCAAGGCAGTACATTACAGGTACTCATCAAAAGAAGCTGAGTATTGAAGGTCAGGGGATTATAGTGTGTGTTTGTTGTTGCAGCCTGATTTGTTTGTTTGTTTGTTTGTGGTCAGAGACAGTGACTGTTCTAATACTTTTTGTGTGAGCGGGAACAGTTCCTGATAAGAAAGAATGAAACACAGAAGTAATGAAATGGGAATTATTTTTTACACAGCAGGTAATCTCAGTCTGCTTGGGGTTGTTACTGCACTGCATTAGCAATGCAGTAAGCTGACCTATCACAGCAGAAATTAAGGAAGAGAGAGATCCAGGAAAAAATACCATGCTCCAGCAGGTAATTTTTTCATCTCCAAGTAGCACAAAACTTTTACTGGGTTCTAGAAAGCCAGATAATAATTTAAAGAATAAATATTTTAAAGTATCAAAACTGTGGGGGAGAATCGTTAGAGGAAGAATATGGGAATGTGAGGTTTCAGGATGCTGAACTTAAGGGAACCAACATGGAAGATAAGGACATTTCAGAAACCCTAAATGGCTTGTTTGACTTGATTTTAGAGAATGGAAAGATAAGAAAATGTACTCTCCAGAGGTGCTGCTTGATTGCTGGCTTTGCATGTCATAAAAATAGGACACTTCCAGACACAGAAAAAGACAAGTTGACTTAAATTGTAATGAATCACTGAAACTGGGTTATATTTATTTGAGAATTCTGAATATAGTTATGTGTGAAGTGATGAAGCTGCTAAGAATAAAGCTCAGTTTATCGTTAGACCTGACTTACACTTGGAGATTGAACTGCTTGAAATATGTCGGTTTGGGTTTTTGGGGGGGTTTTGTTTTGGTGGTTGTTTTGTTGTTGTTGTTTTGGGGGTTTTTGTTTGTTTGCTTGTTGTTTGTGGTTTTTTTTTAATAACTAAGTGAAGTCATTGGTTTGATAAGTTAGTGAATCTAAAAAGAAAAGAAGCCAATGGAAGAATGACCTAGTTGAACATGGCATGCCTGGCTTCTGCAAAAAACCCAAACTAGGTAAACAGATCTTTGACCTCTCTTAAAATTAGTAGATTTTTTTGTGGATTTTATCAGAAGATTGCCAGGCACAATACATGATATATATGAGTGGCAGTTAAATGAGTTCAGCTGTGTGAGGCAAAATGTAAGATACAGAATTGATCTGCATTAATCCTGTGTCTGCACAGGGGGTAACTGAGGTTGGGCTGAAAATTTGTTACTTCTACAGAAAACAGTTGTTTAATATATATTTGAAGTGATTGCTTTTATTTATTTTGGCTTTTTGTTATGTCTTGGCTGAAGATTCAAAAATACACTGAAGTCAAGTAGAAAATCTTGTGAACACAATGTTTTAACATTAAACGAGTGCACATAGCATCTCCTTTGTCATCTCCTAGATTAAATAGTAGGTTTCAGTTTCAGTATAGGGGATGAACTGAAGCTTTATGAAGTGAGAGGAATTTTAGTTCATTATTGTGGCAGCAATAAAAAGTATTGTCATAAAAAAAGGATTTCTGTTTGGACCTCTCTGCCCCTGTGTGTCAGTGCTACTCGGTTGGAAAGAAACTGAAGATACTGGTATGTCAGCTAGCAAATGGGGGTAAGAAGCTGAGAGCAACTCTGACATGACAGATGATTTGCAACAGAAAGGCAAATGTGCTAACAAACCTGATAGCATGAGATGTGGGGAGTGTTAGACTGTATCTGCTCAGGGAACAGATTTTCACAGGAGAAGATAACACGTCTTGCTTCTTGTGTTCTGTGTTCCTCTCACCCAGAGTTCGGTGGGCTGATTTCCTATTGGTTCTTGCATGTCAGCAGAAATCACGGGGTTTTGAATAATAATGCATTTTATACATTTTTGAAAATGAAATTGAGTGGAATAGAAGAGTTGAGGTTTTTTTAGTGGAATAGCCACTAAAGTGTAACTTGTAAAAATGAAGAGAAAGAACAACAGAATTTTTAAAAATGTGCATCTGTCTTGTTTAAAATGTTGCTCAGTGCTGGATGTTTGTGTGCCTAATGGACCTGGACAGACTGGAGACTATAAGTGAGCCTGATTTGATGCACATCCTTCTGATTATGGTGTAATTTTTCTGACACCCAGGGGTTATGAAATGCCATAACATGTTACAATGCTTTAAGAAGACTTACCGGGTGATGTTTTTATGGAACTCAAAGCACTCTTGGTCATTTAGGGAAGTGTCAGTCGTTAACAACTGAGGTACTGTTTCCATTGTCAAGAAGGTGTATTGGAATGCTTACCTTGGACTTGGTTTCTTAATCACCATTCATTTGATGTGGTCACCTACATTGCATTGTTTGCATATTTGTTTCTTCCCCTCAGACCTTACTGCTCATTTAAAGAGCTTTTCCTTTTCCAATCTACTGCTGTGCTCTTTTTAACGGGGCCTTGCGTTGTGTCCACAGTGAAGGGGAGTCAGAAGTGTGAGCTGAACTGCCGGGCCATCGGCTACCGCTTCTACGTGCGCCAGGCGGAGACGGTGATCGATGGCACCCCCTGCGACCCCAACGGGACGGCCATCTGTGTGGCGGGGCAGTGCAAGGTAAGGCGGGGCTGCCCAGGCTGCTAGGGCTGCCCAAACCTGGGCCGTGCTGGCTTACACTTGGGGTTTTTTATTACTTTTGTTAAAGTAGGTGTGAAAAACATTAACTTGCATTATTACAGGCTGGGTGATTTCTTAACTGATGTTTGTATTTACTGAGAACAAACTAAGGAGTGCTGAAGGGGTGGATGAGTTCAGGAGGTGGTTTAGCCACAATTAAAGTGACTGCCAATGAGCTTTCTCCACGTATTTTACTTTCTACAGGAGAGATTCTTTGAAAGAATCAGAACAAAAAGATTGAAACTTAAATAAGAAAGAAATACAGTATCTTTCTTTGATTCAGTTTTAGAGTGGAGATATTTTTCTGAGTCTGCAACAGAATGGTTTCTTTTGATTGCTTTATAGCTGCTTGTAGGCTAACTTTTCTGATTGGGCCACGTTTGCCTCAGGTCTTACTGGCTCTCTTTTTACTCAGTAGTGATGCTCTTTCAGAAGACATTTGAGTGGTTACTTTTCATGGGTTCAGAAGGAGCTGCTGTGTTGACCTTTTGCAGTCTGCTGTGTAGATTTCATTTGCAGTGAATACACTTTTTGCAAGATGGTAGCAATTTTAAACAAAATGTTACAGTGTTTAGAAAAAAAAAAATTGTAGTCTTTCAAGTAAGGTTAGCGAAAGAAATAAATTCCTAGCGAGGGGCATTTGACGCTTGGCTGATGTTTCCTATATATGTTGGCAAAAAATGCAGAAGGGGCTCAGACGTGACTCATGAACTCAAATAGTTAAAGGTCAAGTTCAGTTTAAATAGTTGGTTTGCCAGGGGAAATCACTGATGAATACAGCCTTGTCCTCTGCATGTCCCAATTCCCCTTGTGCACATCTGGACAATGCCATGTTTGTTTCTGTTCTGTGTTTCTAAGTGCAAGCAAAGCCATAGCTTTGAATTTCCTTTGTATAGGATAGATCTGGGTGAAGTTGATTGTGCTTTAAAGCTTTCCTTGATCTCAGACTAATTCAGAAAAGGCCAGAAACTTGTTTTAATTGCAGTTCTGATCTATGACTCAGGAAACTGCTAATTGAGTTGTGTCTAACAAATGTATGGTCTCTATCACCCTCTGTTGGACATTTTTTACATTACCAGAACAATAATATCCTTGTGTTACAAACCATTATCTATTTTGTTCCCAGGACCATTGTTTTTGTTAAGTACTTTCAGCTTACCTTATCCTTAAGAGGAAAAAAAAGATGGAAAATGCTGTTATAATAAAAATAATTCAGAAATACAGTAAAGAATATGATATATGAGACGAAATAGTCCTTTACAAAAACTTGAAGTGAAAAAGCCCAACAAATTATAGGGTATTTCATCATAAGAAGATATTGTCTGTCTGTGACACTGTCATAACTGGCACATATAATAATGCAAGTACAAAAGTTCACTTGTCATTGAAATGATTGTGTATTTCCTGGTCTAGACTAGACTCTGAATCCTAATGAAATTAAAACTTCCTCAGTTAATTAAATACTTTCAAAATAAAACTAGGCAAAGTAGTAAGAATGGAGTGATGTTCTGCATATGCACAAGAAAGAACAATGATCTTGATAATCGGTTGCATTATTTCTGTAGTAGTTTGGTTTTCTGCACACTTGAACCCATCAGAATATTATTTCTGATGGGTTTTTTAAGCAAATGTTTTCACTGACAGTCCTGTTGAGTTCCACTTTTGTTTTTTAATAGTTTTTATTTGGTGCCACAGCTGGTTATTCCTAATTCATATGCTTGGAATATTTTTCAGTATTATTGAGTAGATATTGATTTTTAAATACATTTGCTACTCTTCTTCTAACCCTACATTTTGACAGCTCTGTTAAATTAGACTGACTGCCAATGGGACTTTCTTCAACTTGCTATGTAGTTGAAAGTGTCTGTTTTCTTCCTTCAAGATTTTATTTTCTTCTTTTGTGTAAAATGAGTGTACCCTTATATTTGTTCTATAGACAGTGGGTTTGTCCTACTCAGTAACTTTTAAGCTTAGAAGAAAAATGCAGAGAGAATACTGGGGAGACTTCAATAAACAAGCTATGAGAAAAGAATGTTCTTAATAATTTTGACCTTGCCCATAGATTAGGAAATGTGCCTCTAGGGCAGAATGTTGCATGTGTTTTTGCATGTGTTTGGGACACTCCCACTAGGAGAAGTTGTCCCAGTACTTGGGCAGGTGTGAGCACCGACTCAAGGTAGTTTTGGAGACAGAAAAGTTATTTGAGATCTGTGAAGAAAATTGGTTTTGTAGAGATGTTGGTTACCACGCGGGGGCGCGCTTTACAAAAGGATCATCTAGCATTTCTCCCAAAATTCTGTTTGGGTGGGAGCTGTAGATACGTCTTAAAGGTGCCTGAAACAACTATTTTCTGTCTCCTGATTTTTATATTACATTTTCTCTTGCGATGTAGTTTGTTTTCATCTTCCAACTAACTTCTGAAGTTAGCAGAAAAATATCTAAGCAGTTTTAAAATACACATGGTAACTTCAGTAGCAAAATGATTGGTAAATAGAGATTTTACTTGTCTAAAAAAAAAAAAAAGGGCATCAGATATGGAAACTTTCTAGGGAGGTAACTTGTGTCAGCTATAGCCAACCATGCTAAATCTCCATCAGAAAAGCAAGATGAGGCAAGGAGCTCCTATTTGGAACTTTGCTGGGGAGTGCTGGTGTCCAGGTCAGAGAACTACAGATGACATTATTGTTTTAAGTTAGGGAACTTTTAATGGCTGTAGGATCAGATTGACAGAGCAGGATGACTAGAAGTGTGTACTTTCAGTAAGTTAGGGTTGTTCTCTTAACTGATACATGTTGGAATATAGAGTAGCCCTATGGTTGTTCTTGTAAGGTTATAAAAGCTTTTTTCCTGTATGAATCTCAACTTACGTGTGCAATATTGATTGCTTACTTTGAAAAAAGGTCCAGGGTGGATTCGGAGTTTTTCTGTGTGTGCTTTCTTAAAGTTGGAGCCAGACTCCCCTCCCTTCTCTGTCCTCTTGTGTTTACTTTGCAGGTTCTTCTGAGTGAGTACTCTGTACAGTGCTAACCTCTGTGAAGCTTTTCTTCTTCTTCCTTTGGCATTACTGTGTTCATTTTTATGCTACTAATATAAGAAAGAAACTGGTCTCTAGATTAAAAAGCAGAAGCAATGGCACATAGATACCTGTATCTGTCCTTCACCTGATTTACAGAAAATGTTTGTAGTTGCTTGTTCATCTTGCTTGGTTGGTTGTGTTGGAGAGGGGTGTATTCTTCACTGAACAGGAACTTTGTGAAGTTTTCTGTCGTGAGATTGAAAGAAATTGGAAGCAGCCTGAGAAACTGTGCCCAATGAAACGTGGTCTGTGCATCAGGGATGGCTCTCAGTTGTTTGGTGTTCCCATTGCTCTTTGGTACTGGGTGAGTGATGAGTGGTGTCAGATGTTTGTATTTGAGAAGGACCAATTTCAGGAACTGTTCCCAGGTGCTTGATCTTACCCTAGAAGTTTTCCTTGAAAGAGTGCATGGCTTACAC
>WAAG01089322.1:0-59010 GCA_013390105.1 Tichodroma muraria
AAAAAAAAAGGTGAGTTTTGCCAGATGAGCTCCGACTCCCAGCCAACGATGGGGAGGGCTCTATGTCTGATAATCCATTTTTAACTACAGCAAGACTAACTCTGACCTGAATAAAAAGCCATTTTGAAAGTGCAGAAAGCCTATTATCTGCTCTTTTAAGCATGTGAGTGGGAGGTAAAGGAAATAATCACAAGAGATCTACATTTTCTTAATTATTTTTTTTAAGAGATACTGGGACTTGAATATCTCAAAATTAGAAGAAATAAAAATATTCATTTTAATGCATGCCATGTAATGCCTATCACTTAATCACTGCAAAGCGCTGTCAGGTTTAATTACAGTCTTCAGTGGCCCAGCAAGATGAATAAGTCATGAATCTTAACACCCAAATCCAAATCATCCAAGTTAGCTTTCTCCTCCCTTCCTAGTGCATACTGGATGCCTCAGAAGAAAACAACTTATATTAACAACCACTACTAAACAGGACAAACTAACCCAAATTAATTCTTTTTTTTTAAAAAACTGTTTTTATTACAAAGACTAAAGTTTACTTAATGGACAAGAAAAGAACCTAAGTCAGCCTCACACTTGGTTAGTAACTGGTTAGCAAAGTAGGAGCTATCCAGGGCTGGGGGGACCCTGTAAATGCTGAACAGCAGTTAGGAAGAAAAGATTCAGGTCTCAGTGACTGCAGTGACTGAGCAGAGAGACAGAGCAACCTCAGAAAGCTCATTGCAGCAGCCTGCCAAGCTCAGCACTCACATGCCCACCACCAGGAACTGTGGCACTCTTCCCAGGCAAAAAACTCCAGGGGAAGACCTCTTCAAAGATGTTTTCCCATGTTGTGCTCCATCTCACAGGCATCCTGCTGGCATGAACAACCACTAAGCCTTCAGCTTCCCATTTCCCCAAGAGCTTGTTTATTCATGAGCACCTCAATGTTTATCTCAGGGCTCAATACAGTCTAAAATGCACCTACACATGAATGGTTTGAGGAATGGCACTTAAAAACCTGATCAATGAAACATTTTTCACTGGTTTCAAAGTACAACTTCAGATAAAAAGAAATGCTATTCAAGGTATCCAGCAACTATTCTCTGATATTTTGAGGAATATGGCAATAATATTTCTTCATTACAGTTAGGAGAACAATTTCTGGCCTGTGGGAAACGACCTGCTGGGCAGGCCTTACAAAAGACAGGTCTCCATGCCCAGTTTTTTAAATAGACTTATTCACATCTTCAGTCATGAGAAAAATCAATACAAGAACAAATTGAAGATTGTGTCAAAGTCACAGCCCCATGGCAGCCACTCTTCATAGGGTTAGATCCCCTGCCAATAGAGATGGCCTTGGCAGCTGCACAATTCACTCCTTTGTTCCACAGCACTAACCCCTTCCCCAAGCACTAAAATGCTTTGTTACTTCCAGGGGCCCGTACAGCAGGAATGATTCTGATCCAAAATTCACAATGTTCAGCAGAACGCACTCACTTATTTTGAGCTGGCTACCAGCGAGACGTCCCTGACTTTTGTTTTCTCCTTTGCCCTTCTGCCCTGTCTGAACAGAAATGCAAAACTGCTCTCTGTGCCCTCTTGCCCGCTTTTGGCTCTCATTGGGTCTACCCCTTGCTCTAGATTACATCCTGCTCCAATGATTGAAGGTATTTGAAAATCCCCTTCCCTCACTGCAGTTAAAAAACCCTCCTTTCAACAACTGGCATCACCTGAGCCATTCTGATTGACTTCTAATCATTGCCAGTGAATATGAAAATACTGTCACTATATACACACACAACCCCTAAAAAAATATGTAAAAATACCTAAACCTAAGACAGTTAAAGTCTTGCATGTATGGAAAAACAAATTTATTGAAAACTTTAAAAATACCAAATTCCTCTGAATATCCATATATGATTTTTTTAAATTCTATTCATCACATTCAACTTGATTAGTAGTTCCAATACTGATTGTTGAGAGAAGAGATAGGACACACTTTGCTGCAGCTCTTTTCTGACCTAAATGGCTTGTTGCATTTCAAATGTGAACACTCATTATTGTCTCGTTTCAGAGTTCTCAACTCAGCAGCCAAATGATGCTTTTAAGAAAAAGGAAAGCCTAAGGCCCATACTGAAAAAAAGGATGCATTAGAGCTATGGAAATAATTTACTCATACCCTAGTGTGCAAGAGCCACTCTCAGCCAGATACATGCATGCAACAAAACTCTTTAGGAAATCAGCGTCTATTATAGAACATATTTGGAAAGGTAAAGCTGATAACTTATCTGAAGTGCATTCAACGGGCTTCTTCCTTTAAGCTTTCATAATTACAGCATTAAATTCTCTGATTTTTAATGCATTAGACACACTGAGAATGTAGGACATATACTCAATTAATGTTACATAGAAAGAAAAAAGTGAAGTCTCCACACAAGAACTTGAATCATATTCTACACACCTGTACTGAGTTCCTTTGTGATAAATAAGAAAAAGAGGGAGAAACATTTGTAATGGAAAAGAAGATCACCTTTTGCAACATTAGGTCTGTAGACTGACACTTTTAAATACTACTTTTGATTGTTTTATTTTCATGAATATGAAATGTGGGTCTGTAGAAAAAATAAAGCAGTTGATAGAAAAACCCCTAGCCCATCATTTTCAAAGCTGCATTCCAGAATACAGGAACCTAAGCTTTGATACAGGCACATAAATGGAAATTCATCCCAGAGCATGAATTAAGAGGCTCCTGATAAAGAATAATTAGAGCCTTGGGGAAGAGATACATAGAGAATTCAAAAATGTATGCAAGTTCACATAGTTTCCAAACAATTGTAAAGGTAAGGGTTCTCCTGTCCGTATGGCTTCTAAGGTAGTGGAAACTCAGTATTTCCTGCCTGTAATTGCCTGCAATGCATTTTATCACTGCCTTACCACCAACATTCATCTTCCTTTTTTATACAGCTCTGAGGGGAAACAGCAGTTTCTCTGGAGTACAGAAACAATTCATCCATAGCAGAATGCAGTGTATGATTCTGAGTACCTTGTTGAAAAGACTGAAATTATCACAGCTCTCTCCAGTATAGGGGACCAANGATGACCAAAGCTATTACATAGATATATAGATATACACACTTATATTTATATATATATATATATATGCACACACACATAGATATATATTCATATATATATATTCTGTTTCAGGCACTTTGATTATGCCATCCATTATTATAGCACTATCTTCTAATTGGAACTTCATCATGTATTCAAACCGGTGAGCAGAGTAATTCAACAGCCACAACAAATTGAGCTCAACAGGCTTTATTTCAAGAACTACAATGGTGTCAAATGGTCAGCCCTTCATTTTTAATTTCTGGTTATATGAGATGCAAATGCATGATCTCTCATTCTAACAGTCAGCCATGGCAAATAGATACAATTACATTGTAACATGTTCTTAACTATGGGCAAACAACATTATCAAGCTGGGGAAGGGGCAGTTCGAATCACAAAAAAAATACTAACTTGATTATGTAAATTTCTAATTTATTTTCCTCTTCATTTAGCACAGTCATGTCACCCTCATCAGAAAAGTAAATACCAGAGTTTGTACCTGATCCAACATACAGAACTCCAAGAATTACAAGAATTGTATTTTTTCCCCTTTTTATCTATACCTGCAAACTTGAAAAGATCAAGTCATCTGTTTGTTACACAACCAGCTCTGTGTACCTGCTTAATAATGAAACACAGCATCCTCCTAGACACAGCACACAAATATCTCTGCTCTCTGGGGTCCCTGCACACACTGAGCACCCCCCCACCACAGTCAACGTGGTTGGGACCCAACACTCTCGGGAGTTCTGTGGATCTGCCTCCGTAGTTCCACCTGGGAATGCTGGAACCTCACCAGTGACTGGCCCAATGAAATTAGGGAACACACCAGCATCTCCTTGACCACTGGATCACTGGCAATTCTCACCAAGCAATCTAAACAATTAACTAATCATTCAGTCCTTTAGCCAACAGCCTCTGTTCCAAGAGATTTTTCAGTCATGCCAAACATTTTCTTTTAAGTTCCTTTAACTATCAATTAGTTGATTTTTATTTGTTGCTACAAAACAACTTCTGACACATGATGTCTTGGAAGACTAATCTACTGTTTACACAGAAAAAGTGAAGCTGACACTCCTTCCTCTACTTAATTGGAAAACACCCCAAATATGAAAAATGAAGCTCCTGCTTCAAATACTAATAGGAAGCAATGCTGAAATTTGCTGTAAAAGAGTTCAAAACATGAAAGCTTAACATTTACTTTTTTAGCTGGCCAGGTCAGTAAAATTCTAATATACGTGCTAAGAAAATTATAGGTACAAAATAAGAGATTCAACATGAGAACAAAAAAAAAAAAAAAAAGTTCCTTTAAATGCATCAATAATCAGGAATCTTATCTGGAATTTTATTATTACATCTATGTTGCACATCCATACTTTGAGGTGAAAGTGCATCCTGCCCTACAGCAAGCCCTGTCTAAAGTCCTGATGAGCTGAAAACACTTGGTTCTATGGCCAGCCTGCCAAGCTATTGACCCATAGCACTTGGGGTTGTTGGGATGTGGACAGAAGAAATTGAGGAAGATGCTCACTTCAAATGCCAGATCCATTTTGTTGTCTGCCCATGGGAAGCTCTTCTGTGGCATGAATGGAAATAATTGTAAAGTCTATTGGTGTTTGCAAAAAGACATGCGTAAAATCTAATGGAATGCAAAGCAAAAAGACCCCTTGGTTTCATATTGGGATATTGTAGAAGGAAAGTGTTTAATCCTCACCAGCCCCATCAATGTCACATCAGCTGTCTTATTTACATTAAAAGTCATAGCAGAGTTTACTTAAATTAGAAGGTTACACATGACTGGATAAAATTAAAGAAGTCACTTCATGAGTTTTTAATTTCCTCTGTAGTGATTTAATTCTGAAGTAACTTGAAATAATCTTCTCAAAATGTAATATCAAACTACAACAGGATCTGGTTATCTCTACTCAAGTTATCTTTCACTGACCCGTCTTCAGACTCCAGACTCTTTTTTCAGTGTTCTAGTGAACTCTGAAATGCTTACTGAACAACACCCAACTCTTTTTGTTCCTTCCAGAGCACACAAAGCAACTTTTGACTGCAGAGATCTGTTCAGAGTTGGTCTCCTCCACATATTACACTAAAGATAATTATTGTTTGTGAGTCAGCCACACGACATTTGTTCACCCACAATGCATCTCCAACAAATGTCTCAATGAAGAAACAGACACCATTTTCTCATTTGCATCAACTCCAGCCTGGATAAGGTGCTCCCATCTCACCTCCAAGCCACTGCCAGGACCCTGAAGAAGGACTGTGCAACAATGCTAATTAATGCAACATCAACACAACACTCAATCCCAACTTTATGCTGGATAAATTACAAGTGATGGAAAGAATTTCAATGAGTTGCCCAGGGGAAGCAGAATATTTATTTCAACAGTGCTCCAGTTTCCAAATCATGCAAACTAAGCTGGTTGTCAACACAGCAAGACTACACTGCTGGTTCATTGCTGTTCTAGCAGATGGTGAGGACCTGTAAGAGCTGAATGTACTGCTACTTTGCTGTTCTATCAAATTAAAACCAAAGTCCTGAAAAGTTAATTTGTTCAACAGCAATAACAAATGGGAAGTTTAGGCCCTTGATAACTGTATACACATGTTCAAATACAATTTTATGAGCACTTACTCCATCTTCTGACAAACTCAGACCTGTGAAACAGTTTTGCTGTGAAGATTTTGGATTTTGTTTTTAGACAAAGTCTAGATAACCAGTCATATAGCTCATTTATCATTTCAATATAAAGTCATTATAACTGCAAATGTCTCAAGTTTTGCCCAGGCACCATAAAGCTCCAGAAAAGGCTTCCAAAAAATCATTAAATAGATTGTGAACAGATAATTAAGTGTGATAGCAAGCCTTGTGAAAGAGAGAGCTACCTTTGGATGTGTAACATCATTATAGTTCTCCCTGGAATCATTTTGTTAGGAATAAGAGAATATTTCACTCCCTATCCAAAATCCCCAAAGCATCAAAAGACAACAATGCTAAGTGACATAATACAGACTTCATCTCTTACTCTCTTAAAATCATAACCAGGTTACTCACAATATATCTATTATTCCAGAAATGGCTGCTCTATGGCTGGAACCATTGCAATAATTCTCACTGACTGACACTACCTGAGGACAACTTTTGACCAGTTCATAGACTACAGCTATTTTTCTCACAATTACTGCATCTCTAAGGTGCTTCTGGAAATAAACTTTACGCCCCAGAGCACTACGCAGATTCATACTTGCAATTATGGGCTCTGGGAATACCAGAAGGTCACCCCAGAAGTCACCAGCAGCACAGGGAAACAAACCATAGATTCAGCAGTCTGCCTTCACTCCACTGAGACAGGCAATCTCATTGTCTACACTGTCTCCCCACCCACTAAATTCTCAGGGCCTTCTTTACCTGCTCTCTTCTCTTACGCAGTCCTGCTCCAAAACTGTCCACTCCACCTTCACATACGTCCTTGTTAAAGCTTTTAACAAATTCTGTGAGAACAAATCCTCACTTAACTCTGTATCATGTCTTCTCCTCATTGTTTGTCTTTCTGTAGCCCAAAAGTGCCATGGAACGTGCTCAGCACTCCTTTGTGTTTGTATAGCATCTAGAAAACCTCTCAGTGAACCACTCTGAGGTTTTTTTTGGTAACTATGGGTATAGAAGCAACAGCAAAAAGATTTAGAAGGAACAAGTCCAATAAGAAAAATACACACCTATCAAAATTACATGATACTGTCAAGACCCTTTGAACTCAATGCAATAGACTTATTGATGTTCATTGGATTATTTAACAAGGAAGGAAATCAAAATTTTCCTCCCTGATGCACCTGACAACACTCTATTGAACATCCAAGCTGAAACTCTACTGACACAGAAAATGAAGATTGCTTATGTAGTGAGGGAGGTTTATCAAGGTTTACAAATAGCAAATGAATGCATTATAAACTGTTAACCTAGACAGATGTTACTATTTGGGCCTGATTTAAAAACCTGCATGGATTTACCAGCCTTTCTGGTAGATACATGACCCACTGGCACAAGAACTTATTCAGCTGCTCTTCCTGCCCTGTTCCGCATTTCTTCCCTCTACTGCAGTTCCAATACTTCTCTTACACTGTCTGGCAGAAAATCACAGGTATTAAATTTTACAGAGCAATACTGCACAATCTAAGGGGGAAATAGACAAAAGCTCATCACTAGAAACAGAAACAAAACTCAAAAACTTTCAAAAGTCAAAAAGATCATGACTGCTACAGCAGCCATACATACATTCATTGACAAAATAACCTGTTTTAGAAAACAGATATACAGATCACTGTTTCTACAAAATCAAGATGCCTACCTTGATAACTGCTATCAGCAGTTCATGTAAGCAAAACATGCCCATACAGTGATAAGACTTGCTAAAATTAGGAGGGACTGTACTAGAAAATCAATGTTCAAAAAGCAAACCCAGCATGCCTGTGGCTGAACCAGAATTGTGAAACCGTGATTCTTCTGCATGTAGAGGTACCTACTGACAGCTGCACTTGCTGGTGGGTATGGTTTCATTTCAACATCTATTTCACAAACACCCACAAAAGCTTTTTTGCATATAAATATTCACAAGGTGCAAATTAGTGGTTTCACAGCTATTTTCCCTCTGTTTTCCTCCCACAGTCTGCTACAATAAAACCTCATTTCACAGAATCACAGTTAAATGTAAGCAAGGTGTCTCCCTTAATCTACACTTAAATGTATCACCCCTTGACATTATTTAAAATACTGATTATTTAATTGTTTCTGATGCCTCTGCAGCAACACATACTACTTTCAGCTGGAGAAAATAACTGGAACTCTCCAAACATTTTGAAAAAAGGTGGAGAGATAATCCCAATGGCCAATTCAAAACCTGAAAAGTAAATAGAGGTATCACACACAACAGGTCCTTCTTGAAATCACCTATCTCAATAGTACAAACTTCAGACAGCATCCTGGTAGCAAATCACATTTGTTTTACAAAAAGAGAGGTGTAGTATGGAAATCATTGGTATGTTGAGTGGAAGGAAAACATCAGAGATGCTCTGAAAACCTAACAAAAATCCCTCCCCCTTTTAAGCAAGTTACTTAAAACAAGCATCTGTGAAGATAAAATAAAATACACAGGTCCAGTCCGGAGTCCTGACTCCCACAAAGCCTCCATATTTGAAAAGACTGATTTCCTAGTCCCACAATCCAGCTTTCTTAGAAGTTCATTTGAGCCAAAGAGCAGAGCTCATTAACTTAACACTGAAGTCAGAAAACTCACACAAGACAGATCACATGGTGAGGGAATCCATCCTGATCTCAGGACTGAAGAAACATCACCTGCAGCTACCACCGCTGCTGACTCAGATCATTCTAAGGATGGACACATACAAAGACCATACACACAATATCCTCGCCCTGAAGTTGTTGCATCTGTTTTCTTAAAAACGCTGCTAAGTTTCAGGGGGAAAAAAATGTGTCTTTTTAAAATTCATAAAGAAGGTTTAAGTCCCAGACTGCTAAATTGATAGTATTTAAGCATTTAATCTAAACACTGAAGAGATGAATTCATATCATTTGCTGATACACAGTAAACACGTGCGTGGCAGCTGATTCACTTACAGCACTGCTGTATTACAATTACAAGATGAAAAGAACTGTTAAGGGAAATTCCACCTTGCAGTCCCACCTCAGCCACCAGGCAACACCTTGGAAGGTCAGAGCTACAGGGGGTGAAGGACAGCCCTGCAAGAAACCGTCCACGGACTGTCTCAACCATGAGACTGGTAACTATTTGCCATGGCTGACTGTTAGAATGAGAGATCATGCATTTGCATCTCTGGAGGACTGAGGTATTTTGGTTTACATGCACTAGAAAAAATGCAGAACATTTCCCTATTTTCCATTGTTTTCCTTTCTTCTCTTCCTCAACATTTCTTTTTTCCACCATCTGATGCCCCTACATACATCAGCAAAGTTAAATACTTAGAGCAGCTCAGGTGGACCCAGCTAATCCCTTGAACTATTCCCCTGGGAAACCCATCCTTCTGATTCAGTTTTCAAGGAACCACAACACAAATGTTTCTTCCTAGAAATAAAGATGACAATGCAGTTCCACATCAAAACTATTTCCCCCAATTTCAAACCCAATGCCTGCATATACAAATTCAATTTGCTGTCCTGCTTTATTCCAATAAACAGAGCTATACCAATGGATCTAAGTGGAAGTGCCATCAGTTTTTGAGTTATTGTTAAATTTTATTTATTTGATATGAAATGAGCACTGAATGAATTGGCAAATTAATCTGCAAATGACATTACTATCTTGAATACACTTAAGCTACTCCATGTCAAAATATGGCTTATTGTTATACAACTTTGATCACTGGCTAAATGCACAAAGTCTACAATATACAAAGCATCAAAAATTTTGTCAAAGTAAGATGAGCAAGTAATAAGAACAAGGTGGTTGCTGGAGATATTGTTGACATTTTATATTAAAGGCAGAAATTGTCAAGAAATTGAGTTGAAATGTGCTATAAAAGGGAGAAAAAGGTGATCATCAATAAATTTCATTTATTGGAGCAATCTGTTACTGACATTTTATAAAATTAGGAATTATGACACTGCAGCTTTCCACAAGTCTGACTCTGAGTAAGGTCATTTAATAGCACACTGAGAAAAGTGAACCAGCTGGAAGTTACAGTGAGTGAAGCATTTTCTCATTGAAGTTTTAAAACAGTCCGTGCTAATTCTTCCCCTCTTCTCACAGAGATTTGGGAATGTGCTTCAGGGACATGCATAACCATGTTCTTTCAGCTCTACTTGTTAGAGCAGTGCACAAGGCAAGAGGGCACAGAAGGATGAAGGCCCTGACTGGTACGAAAACGTGGGACTGAAAGGGTGAAAAGAGGCTTGGAAGGAACAATCTAGCACCCAGCTCTCTCTGCTGCTGTCTTCCTAACACGCTGACTGCAGGAGCTGCCCATCACAGCTCAGAATTAAAACTGCAGCCCTCTGTGAGATACAAAGCAATAGTCCAGCTTCCATAGTCACACTTCTCTACTACTTTATTGCTTCCTAGCCAGCTGGACACAAAGCACAGCTCACTTCATTTCTGACCTGTTAGCTGAAGCACCAGTTAGGGTTCCTAATTGCTCATTTATTAAACACATCTTATGCCTGTTTCTAACAGGAGGATACCCAAGAAAGCAATTCTACACAAGATAGTTATCTACACAAAAGAATTTACTATTTAAACACATATTCTGAATAGTTTCCCAGCCTCTAATTTCCTTACTTGCCACTTACTAAATTCTGTAGTTGAAACTTTTCCAGTAACCAAATGTTGCATTTCATCTTGCTTAATCTATTCCAAATAGAACCATCATAACTTGCAATAAGTACCTCTGAATGGCAGACTTCTGATGAATATATGATATACAAATTAGCTTTAAAAAGATTCCCTTTTACCTCTTAGGATTAGCTTCTACCTCTTAACATTCCAAGTCCTGTCAAACACTCTTGTGTGTAAGTCAGCACACACTGATTGGGCCTGCTGAAGTCTTATGTGAAAAAGGCTCATAACTAACATGCCAAGGCATTCCTTGATTTGGGACCATTATCCATGCAGTTCTGAAGTAACTGGCCCACGCCCACCCATCAGCCTCTTTCCCCTAAAGGATTCCCAACCAGAAACAGGTGTGGTTTCACTTGAATCACATAGTTGCTCCAGTGGACAAAAGTAAATCAATATCTTCACAAGTAATATTGACTCAGCATCATTTACAACATTAAATATTTCATTCTTACATATATACCCTGATAGGCCACTGAATTTCCATCTCCCCTCATCCCAGAAATATTTTAATAAATGTTTCCTTTAATGAACATTATATTTGGAGTTTTTTATTTCTCCTTTTTGCATGATAAACAGGTTCATAGATCACAATTAACTCTTTGATTCTTCTTGTACAAAATACACAATCATTTATTCCCATACACTTTCTTTAGATGACTATATAACTACAACATAAATTTCTGCATATTCTTTAACACACACATACAGGATAGAAGTGAATTAGAACTTCTTACATTATTCTGATGATATTCACTGATGCTAACGTACTGAAATGTAGCCCTATTTAAACAATTTATCAAAGAAAAGGATAACTTATAAAAATTAATATTGACCTAAAAAGGCTAATTCACCACCTTGCATGTGGGGAAAATAAGTCTTCAGCTCAATGCACATTAGGAAATCTTTTTTTTTTCCTGTGCTTGAGATGAACTTTTTTTTTTTTCTTTTTTAAAGCTAGGTTTATTTTAAAGTTCTGTATTCTACCTTACGGCACAGTTAAGCAAATGAAGGGTGCAGGCAGAACTGTATTGACTGAGCTGCTCACCCACGACCCTTCCAGGCTGGCTCCCAGGGCAGCAAACACAACAGAGCCCTCCTCCACCAGCACAGCCAGAGCCAGCCACAGATTCCCCCTTCTGTTTTCGCATCAGCACCGTGCTATGCTTTGGGACAAGAAATTTTGTTTCACACCTCTTCAGAAAGCTCCTGTGTAATTCGAGCTGTTTTATACCATCAGAACTTGGCCCTTCTTTTACAACAAACTAATCACAAAATGTTTTCACATCTAAATTGTAAAGCAGTCTGCAGGAAATTAGCTGTAAAAGAGACAGGAGGATTTTGTGGCACAATTGAAAGCCTATGAAAAATAAATTATAGAAAAAAAATTTTTAATAGACATGCTTAATGTTCTTATTGGTGAGAATGCTTAAGTGGCTGCCAATTCAACTTTGCATCTAAATTGTCAAACATAATTGCTTATATATGTGACATAATAAAAATCTCCATTGTAAAAGTCTTAAGAACACTAAGTAATGTAACACTGGCTTTTACTGCATTAAAAAGGAATAATAGACTTGTGTCCAGTTATTGTATTTAGAGAAATGCAGAAAACCCATTAGATTTCAAAGACAGACAAATTATTAAATGGCTTTTGCCACTTTGATCTGCACAAAAGACAGAAATCACTTCTTGGGAACATTTTCAATTTAAACTTGTCTCCTTAAAATATGCTTTTCAAAGTATGCATTAAAATAAAAGCTATTTCAAATGCAGACTCAACTAATAATTTCTCCATGTTGATAATTGTATTAATTGGGTAGCAATCTGTGCATCTGTGATACTGTTGTGACCTCTTCAACTGAAAGCAACTTCTAACAGGCACTCTGAAAATTTAAGAGTCATCGACTTGAGTGCAAGAATTTTCTATTTACAAAGAAAAGTGTTCAGCTAGTAAACAGGAAAAAAGAATTCAAGATAATCTGAAAGATGCAGCAAACCAACTGGAATCAATTGAGGCATAATAAAAAATGGAGCAGTATAAACAATTTCAATGGTTCTTCTGGCTGCTACAACCAGTTCAAGATGAAGGCTCAACTTAAGCAGAGCCAAGTTGCTTCCAACACTTTCCGTGTAAGCCCAGCACATCTGGAAACTTACCAAGGGCAGAGTCTGTTTCCAAGGGGAGAGTCAGACCAGGCAAAAACAAAAGTGCCACAAAGCATACCTGCCACAAGTATACTGGAAAAACTCTGCAAGGTAATGTCAGTGGTTACAGAAAATAACTAAAGGAAAAACAGATTAAAAAGTAATTACAAAGTTATTATTACAAGGTTATGGTGGAGATTGAAGCTTATTAAATATAATCTTTACTCAGGCAAGACCTCCTTTGACAACCCTAGGAAAAAGGAGAAGGACTGATCATGTCCTCACTTGTGTTCCCAAACTAGAAATCAGGATAAGGAACAAGAGGTAAAAAGAAAAGAGAAACCTTTTTTTTTTTTTTTTAACTGAAAGAAAAAGCTGCTGAAGAAGCAGCCAGCAGGAAAAGGATAGCCTGCTACTTCAAACTTTCAAAATACAGTCTTATTTAAGCATTTCCTTTATATTAGCACCTCAAAAAGTCAATCCCACGTGTCAGTCTATGTCTTCTACAGAGAATAATCCATTCCTCATCAAAACAAATCGTGCCTTCACAGCATAGAGAGCTATGACATCATTTTGAAAAGCAGTGTTGTGTCTGCAAGTAACTGCCACGCAGCACTCCACCTGTCCTCAGCAGAGAAAGAACACACAAGGCCCATAACACCTGGTATTTAAAAATCTAACTTTGTTTACTTGGGAAGTAAATCCAAGGAAGTTAGATCAGACTGCCAGCATCAGCCCAACTGCTCACCTCCATCTCAACTGCCCACGACTCCTTTTCTTCTGCAAGAGTAAAGAGATGAAGAAAGGAGGTATATGTTACAAAATCACATGCTTATAAAAACAGCAGACACTTCTAATTAAGATGAAACTACAGAAAAAGGAGCTATTATTCACTAAACCATGTACACCCTCAGGAGTTTTTCCTTCTAAATCCTGATCTGGTACCAACTTCCACCTAAAAATAAATTTGGAGACCTAATTTACGACAGAATTCAAGAACAGATGTAACAAGCAGCATTCACGAGCAATTTATTTTTAGTATAAAAAGATATAAATAGAAACTAAGCATATCTAAGAACTGCCTTCTGGACACTCAGTGTACAGTGCAGTGACTGTACCATCAGTTTATTACTTGCTTATATATATTGCCATTATTCTTAGAAGGAGCTTTTATCTTCACTCCCCTCTGTGCCAGCTATTATCATCAAATTCTAACAGCTCATCTCCTCTCCTGTCTCTGGATTCGATTTCCTACTTCCTTGAAGTGCTATCATCTTCCCACCAAAGGAGAAGGGAAAAAAGAGAAAGAAATAATCAATACGAGGTTCAGGTTTCAAGCAGGGCTTCACGGCATCTCAGTGGTCGAACTGGACAGGGATGCAGTTGAGATGGATGCAGGGATGCTCAGAGACAGCAGATCACTTGTACCTCTGTCAGAAAGAAGCCAATGTACCTCACTCCACACTGGGCAGATAGGCTGAATTTGAAACCTCTGTGGCTGTTTTCATCTTCAAGTCCACACCTTGAATTCTATCAGACTTTAAAAAACAAAGCTTGACAAAAACTGACAGAAGCTAAGATATCTTCCCTACCCCCTAATGCCTAAAACCCAAACAAAGCTTGGGCAGCGGCACCCCGTGCCCCCACAGCCCCTCTTTACTGGTACACTTAACCCATCACTGTTCCCTCAACAGGAGAAATATTTTCTTCCCTTAGGCAGTCTCCACCAGGCAGATCTCAAAAGCCTGACAGTTTCTCCATGCAAGCCCTTATCCGAACGTTGCCTTCTCCAGCTTCCTTTACATCCAGTAGTGGAAGTCCTGTCCTGAAGTTTTACAGTTTAAATATTTGAACACAATAATTGTATTCTCTTAACACTCATAACTTCTATTCTCAACTTGTATCTATCACACTTCAGTCATTAATAGACCCTGGTGATTTGCATGTCCTAGTTCTGAGTAAAAGTTAAAAACCTTCATGAGAAAAAGAATTTTAAAGACACAAAACCTACCAATACATAATTTCTACAAGTGGCACCTTGCTCAAATCTGGCCTTTCAAAGTACTTCTTTGCCCAAAATCTGACCCAGGTCAAGGGTTTTTGTTTTTTTTCCTTATAGCAACTTAAATCCCATCCCCTTGTCAATATGGCTTTGTAAAATAAATAAATAAATAAATATTAAAAATCTTCAAGCGCTATATTCCAGATGATTTCAGCACAATGCTGCAGAATGGAGCAGCAGGAAAACCGATCCTACACAAGCTGGAACAAAATGTAAGAACTCTTTCAGGAAACACATTATTTCCCAAAACTGCTCATTTGCCTGGGTTGATCTCCCAGCACCTAACACAACAGGTTTCTCACAGGAACTGTTTCGTGGAAAGTCTTTTAGATTTCCAGAACTACGCAAAGAACTTGAAGTCCACCTTTCCTTTGCTCAGCAGAGAGAACAGCGCCTTCTAAGATCAGAGACAGTGTAAAATATCTGGTTATAAATGGCACAGTACATTTGTATGCTAGTAAACCTATACTTCTATTACACTCAAAAGCAAGAGAGTACTGCACTCAACGGAGGATTTCCCACTCTCCTAATAAGAAAAAGAATCAGTCTCATATTTTGCATGAGGATAACATGACATCATTAGCATGAGTTACATATACACTCTAAATGAAATAAACGTGAAAAGATGAAAGAAAAAAGACGAGGTTTACCCTAAGCTATGCAGTAAACACAGATGTGTGCAGAGAAGAGCTGGGGCACATCTTGCTAAAAGGTTTGAGGTTGTTAGAACACAGGAAAGCAACAGCAGCCTGATCTCCAGCAGCAGACATGGCAAGCACCCCCTTCTTTCTTGTGTTAAATAATGATCTAGAGAACTGCAGAAGACATACAGAAAATCAAGATTTTAACTGGAACAGACCAAGACATAATGAAAATGAACTCAGATACTTACAAAGCAGAAATGAACAGACAGGGAAATGAAACAGAAATAGGAAATTCAAAATTATCATGCACGGTACCTTCGGATAACTAAGCATTTAAGTGCTATCCTGACGAGCAGAAACTTCATTAATCTTTCCTGACAAGTGACTTGCAAGAAACAAAGTTGTGGCAATATTTCTGCTACTAAAGGAAACTTGCATGGAAGAAGCGGCTGCAACTAAACCAATACACTAAAACCCACCAAGAACACAGTAAAATTGCTTTAAGGAATTGCAAACATAAATCTCTCTCCTGCAATACCATTTTCTTCCCCAGTGCTAAGCTTTATGGGGCATGCCATCAAAAGAAGCACTGCTGCAATGCCATTGACCACAGCAGAGCTGCTGTGAAACTGCATCGTGTGCGCCACTCCACTGGGGTCTGTTTGTCCTTTCAATAAAGTACTCTCCTCCCTCAGAATTCAGGTGCTGGTCGAAAATCACAAAAGAGTTTTCTTTTATTTTCAAGTGAAAAAGACACCTACTTGTGTTCTGGAATGCTTTTCTGCCTTGACACTTTGTCTTCCCCTAGGGGAGCACCTCCAAGATGGGGCTGTGAGAGCGGCAGGGAAAGGCCTGAGGAAACCTCGCCACTCAGCAGCTGGAGGGAGGGAGACACTGCCTCTTCACCTTCCTCATCTGCCTCGAGCAAACAGATTAGATGGTTTTAAGACAAAACCTTCAGCCTACTCTGAATGCCTGTGTTACTCCTTGAACTTGCCATCAGTGGGAAGGAGGGAAGGACGACATGAAGAAAAAGATCATGTGGCTCGGACAACAACGCCCAAAATAGTTTCATGCCGTCTTTTCCTGTGACAAAGGAACAACCTGACTATAAAATTCTCAAAAAAACAGGTTAACTCCATAGCTGAGTCATTAAAAGATGTCTCACATTTAGTTTTACGTCAGAGGCAAAGCTCTTCTGGACAAACCACTCTGTTCGTGGCATAAACCAAAGCAGGAACTCTCTTCTCCCTTAGGCAACAAATGGATGAAAGAGAAAAGACTTCTTCTATGGGAATACACAACATTTTATCACAGTGACACTGATTTCTGCAAAAGCTTACCTGCTTTCTTGTTTCTTCCATCTCAAGAAAGTTTGTTTTCTTGTCTCTTGAGCCAGTTCTTTGCTATCAGAGGTAGAGGGATCTGGAGGACAGAGCAGAGTCCTGCCCAGAGGCAAGAGGAGCCAAGGTGCTATCAGAAATGGGCCCTTTTTCAGAATTTTGAGACACCTGGGACCTGCACAGATGTGAGTTCTCATTTTTATTATTGCAGTGAGAGTATTCCCTTATGAAAAGGCTTCTGAGCTTCAAGCCACCTCTTGGTTTCATTAAATGGACCTTCCCTCCTCAGTATGTACCTCAGAGAACATAAATTTGATATCCAAAGTCCTTAATGAGGTGACAGGATTTTCTGTTCTGCAATAGAGGTTCTTGATCAATCATATTTCAGGTCACTCCTTTGGTAACTAGGGCACCCTGAATATATTCTTCCTGGCCCTTTTCCCCTAATGATCCCTAAAAGCAGAAACAAGGGGCAGATTTCCTGCAGAAGCCATCACCTAACGCTCTCACTCCTTAAAAACCAAGTTAATTTTTGCTTCTCTAGATCAAGTGTCTTTTTTAGCAGATAAATCACACATCTCAAAGAACCACACCTACATCAGGATGGAAACAGGCCAATTTTCCCATCCTGTCCCTCAAGTTATAAATGTTTTATATTAGAGTTCCAAATGCAATAGCAATTCCAACTCTGTATCACACAGATCTTACACATCAGGTCAAAATAGAAACAACCAGGGGAGCAGGAGGATCTGAGTTTTCTTTTAGATTTGGCATAAAGCCCAATACTGAGCATTTTTGGAGACAACCGGCAAAGGGGGAAGCTACGGAAGAATCCGTTTTGATTATTTTTTCTTAATAAAATCAAAAGACAACAGACCTTCAAATTGAGACAGTGTAACAACGCTGCCCGCAGAGACAAGAACCAAGAGCTGCAGGCACACACCCATGGCTACTTTCTTATACCCTGAACATTTTAACAGCATCAGAACTGTGGAAAACTGTGACCACAAGTAGAAGGACACGGCGCCCATCTCAAGTGAGAAAAAAAATCAACCTCTTAATAAACCCAAAAAAGTCTTGAACAAAATATAGGTTTTCCTCCTTATAAGTATAGATTTTTACTCTGTATAAAGCAAGGTCAGAATTGCGTGTGTTGCTTTAGAAGAAAAAGAATCTAATTGGAACATATTTTTCATTGAATTAAGTACAAGCAAAGCAGTTCATTTAATTCAATAAATGCAACAATAAAGAGAGCTCCAAGTATCAGATCTTTGTAACAACAGTGTTTAGGTTCACCCTTCACATTAGCAGCTGCAAGACAAATCAATCAAACTGAGAAACTCCTGAGCAGGGCTGACTCTAGGAAACCCAGGGCAGCAGCACAAACACACCTTACACATTCCGCAAGGTTAAATTAACGTGAAGTAAATTCCTCAAGTTATGTAAATAAATTATAGTAATGCTGTCTGACAGCTTGTATTAAGTGAGATTAATTCAGCAAGCATAAAATATGCAGGGAACCGAGCACCCTCACATAGCCCTGTTCATCTCACGGCAGCCGGGCAAACCACCCGCGCCAAGGCAGCCGCTGCAGCCTGGAAGCCACAGCAGGGCAGGGCTCTGGGAAAGGCCACAGAGGCTGAGCCCGGCTGATCCCGCGCCACAGGCAGCGCCTGCCTGCAGTGCTGCAGAGCAAGGGACACCCTGAGCTGCTCTGCTGAGAGGAGGAGAACCCCAGCCAGCGAAGCAGAGAGCTCTCCGCCTCAGAGAGCTGTGAACTGACCAGCAGGCAGGTGTGTGAGCCGTCCAATCTGTGAAAAGGCAAACCAGAGAGCTTCTAGCTAATTCAGAGGGAAAGGAACTGGGTTCGCAAAATTCAACATCTCCCTCAAGCCTTTTTCTTTTTTAACCATCTTCTCTCACAATCAAGACCTCAAACACAGACAGCAAAAAATCCACCAGGAAATACCAGCAGAGCATCACTCCTCCATAATTAACACTGATATCTCCATTCTTCCCCAACACTGCGAAAATCTTGCTGACCCAAGTGGAACTCATTCCTCTTTAGGGGGAAAACGATACAATTCCATCAAAGCCACCAACAAAGGATTCATCTTTTGTCCTATTCTCCCCTTTCAGATGGGCTTGGCATCCAGTTTCTGGAAGGTCCATTCTCTGAATCTGCTTTTACACATAAAAGAATGTATTTCTGTAGTGAAAACAAAGCATCACATAGACACACATACCCACACTGTTACAGAAAAAGGAGAGCAACCCACTGAACTCTGGGCTTTTGAATCTCAGCCCTAATAATTTTACCATCAAAAAACCCCAAAACAAAAGTACTGAAAAATGGATTTTATTCTAGTGATTGCACATGATAGCATTCAATTCATAGACCAACATAAAGAGGAAAATATTTTCATTAAAGGAATAGCAAGTGTAAAAAAAAGATTTGTTTAGAAACCTCAAAGTACATTTAGCTGTGAGTCACAATAAAACTCAAATTGTGGAGACACTGGAAACAGCACTCTGTCCAAAACCATAAGCCATCGATTCCACAACACATTCCCATTAGATTAAAACTGACTTTACCCCCTATTCTGTGATCTTTTTGCAGGTGTGACTCAACTCTAACAAGCAAAATAGTTTTGCTCTTGTAAGGTTTAATCTTACTACTTAATCTTCCTTTCAAATTTTATCTTAAATTTCCTGCTTTCAAGTATCAAGCCAAATTGATTTGATGCTTAATGCTTGACAAATAAATAATGAGCCTGTGAATTAGCCCACATGTGATAAGGCAATGATCCCATTATTTCTCACATTCGCATAATCAGGCAATGATTAAATTATTTCTAATGTCCTCAACATGAATGCAAAAATATACTAAAGAGATCTTTAACAAAGCTCCCCACCATGTTTTTTTATTAAATGCTCTTAATTTGAGTATTTTATCACATGATTACACTAGCTGGGCCATAAGAGCTTATTTTAATGAGAAAGGGAAGAGCTCAAACCGTGGGTGTTCTGCATATCTCTTTGACATCTTTACAACCATTTGCCATTTTGAGTGTGATTAGCTGAATAGCAACTATTAGGAAGGTTGATTAATACTTTTTAAATATGTCAAATCTCGGGTAGCACTCAGCTTATTTTTGGGGGAACAGACTGAAACAAAGACTTCCACTATCTCCTCCCAAGGACACGGCACATGGTAATGTGGGTAACAAAGAAAAGACTTCACACCCAGCTCACTGCCAGCAGCACTGACACTTCTATTTACAGAGACATGGACTCACATATAATATCCAAAGACTTGACTTAATTAATATGATGTCCACATTAGAAGAATGATTATGATTCCAGTTAAAGAAATGGTGTAAGCAGTGTGATTTCAATGGGTGCCTCCAGGACACGGTTATTGATAGCAGACACCTATTAAAGTGCTAAGAAACAACATGAAAGGCCACTTACCGCCCTATTTTTTAAAAAAATCTTTTAGAAACCCCCCCCATATAGAGCTTGCAGAACACAAAGAAGTGCATTAAAAGCACTGGCAAGGGCAATATTTGATGTATGCCTATCTAGTACGTTAATATTGAATCTGGCTGTGATATGAGTTACACTAGTTAAAATTACATATTTCTCTTTTTGCTTGAATCAGAGGAGGCAGTTAAAGGAAAAATCAATATCTAAAGCTTACAAAGCCAAAAATCTTCTTTCAGCACTAAGATATCATAGTGATAAAGGCCATGAAATAAAGGTCAGAATACATAAAATAGTCATTAGATGCAGAGAGACATTGGTAACAGACACTGAAATTAGTAATGCCTTGCTCTTACAGAGGTTTACCCAAAGAGCTGCTCCTGCCAGCACAACACAGCCTCTTTTCTCCATGAGCCCACAGGGATGCAGAACAAGCCACAAGTGAATAGACTTTCCTGGACTGTGTGCCATGATTGTGGTAAAGAGATGGGGAGAACTGCACTGCTAGCACTGAAAACAAATATAACACAATTTTCTGTCATTCTTGCTTACTGTTCACCCCTAGGGCTAACGATCACCCAAGTGAAAATACTTCTCTCGAGGAACTCTAGGCTTCTTCAAGTCTCTGTAGGTGGCAAAAGCAATGGCAGAAAGCTTTATAATTCACCAGGAGTTTGAGTTAATGCAGCCCTTTGCAAACAGGGGAGAGACAAAATTCTTTGAAGATGTGGGAATGGATGAACTGACACAAAGCCAGAAAATCATTTCTTAATGTGTTTGCCACTGGCTACAGCTCATGCCCAGCATGGAAAAAGAAGAACATGGAAAAATCAGAGAACTGGCGCTACTGATATTTCCATGAGGAAGGTGTCAGCCTGAATTCCCTGCAAGCTCCTCTATGCCTGCAGTTTGCCCTGATGTGCCTTCATGCTTAAGGAGAAAGAGGCAGAAAACAAGACTGGAAGGAAGTCTGGTAGAAAAGGTGAAAGGGAAAAGAATAAGAAACAGATCAGTGCAAAAGGGAAGAGTGTTAAAACAGTAACAGATCAGCATGTGCAAGACAAGTGGGTAAAGAGGAAGAAGAGGAAATGGGAAGATACAGGAAAACCCATAACCAACTATCACCAATGTCTTGTACTGTCTGCCTGTAGACTGCAGAGCAGAAAGCAAAGGAAGCATTCCCAAGGAACTTAGCTGTTACTTCCCAGGTAGGGGTGGGTGAACTGCCTTTTTAAATATATAACACACTTCTCCATTCCTGCTCTCACTACTCTTAAAAGAAGTCGTACTGATGTTAACTACATGACAATTCTGAATGAACAAAACTTACATTTTGTCCCCCAAGCACCGAAGGTGGCAAAACATACTGATGCAGGGAAAGGGGTTCATTTTTAAACACAGAAAATAAATGGAGAGAGTAGGAGAATGGAGACAAAGTTACATTTACTTTAAATTAAGGAGGCAGAGAGCTCTTTTTCCAAGATGACCTTGTATCTTCTGCCCTTGAGGGTTCCAGCACTTGATGGGAGCATCAGGCATTGCTTTCCTCGGCCTGTGCAGGTACAGGGCAATTTGTGAAAGTGTCAGAGCAGCTGTGGAAGCATGAAATCTTCCCACAAGTAAGTCATTCCCTATTAGCATCATACTACTACAGCTTTTACATTACCATCCCAAAAACTTTCTCCAGCAAGCTCCCCCATGTAACAGCACCTGCAATCAGATACGTCTCCCTACAGCAAAGCGGGTACTAAACAAAGAACCCTCTCCTGATTTGTATGCATAGGAAAGCCATATTTTTGCAATCACTCTTTGTTATCCATGAGCAGAATAAAACAGCCAAAACATTTAGTCTCCATCAAAGAGCAGTGAGCATGCTTGTCATTTTGCAGCAGGATGCTGAGCTGCAGGTGGAATGACTGCCAGGGCTCCAAGGCTGCATTGCCCCACCCCGTCTACAAGTATAAAGCCATGGAGCACAGATAACACCACCCTAACAATTCACAGCGAAGTACACACAGAGTCATTTACTTTCCAGCAGCAAAATGAGGCCCTTTGCTCAAAGCTGATGCAGTCAGTGGCAAAATTGAAGGCACAACTTAAAAACGTTGCCCAAAAAAACAACGATATGCAAATATGAATGCAGTTCTGAATTTGTGGGAAGTTGATACATCCTTACTCTATCACCTGGCATCCAGCACTAGAGATAAGAAGAAAGAAGATACTTCAGAGCTGGGCTGGAGCTACAAGCAGCAACAGATTGTTGCCATTAAAATGACATTTATCAGAATGCTATCAAAGAGTCCTTAATTTCAACAGTGAATCGCCGGTCCTTAGTAAGATTCTGAGTCAGAAAATACACAGAAGTGGCCAACAGGCTCATTCATACCCACAGTATTCAGCTAGTTAATATGAAAAGCAGCGAAGTCGTTATAAAACCATCTTGTCTCATTTCCTCCAAAATATAATCCTACTACCATTAGCATTTGCTGTGTCCTGAGAGTGCTTCATCTGAACCACTCTGCAAAGAAATGGAGAGGACAAGCAGCATTTACCCATAGGACAAGATAAATCCAGTATCACAATCATTTAATGAAGACTACAAGTCCTACTAAGTGTTTGTTTTCATTTATAAGCCCTAGATAAAGGGCAGGAAAAACTGTGGTTTCCCTCCAGAATGCTCCAGACAAAGGCAATGCCAATTTTGGCCTCATGACAATATGTTAATACAAGAGTATCTGCAATAAAGCCTTGACGAAGAAGACCACAGAGTATATGTCTTAGTGACTGTGCCACAAAACTGATATGTTTTAACTGCATAATTCCCTGTCATTATAGTCATGCTTCAGTAAGGTGCAGTCATTTTCCAAAGATAACACTCTTAACAGTATTATTCCATTTCTTTTATGCTGTGTAATAAACAGGAGTTTCAGTTACTTCATTTGGCAGATGCTGGAGCAGAACCAAGCCTGTTGTTCCTTGCCACTGAAGCTGTTACACTGCTTTACAAAACATTTTCATGTGCTTTTTTCTCCTTACCAGATCACATTTCCAAGCCCATCTTTACATTATCTGATCACAATAAAACGCATTAAAGATAGAGGAAACAGATTAGAGCAAACCATACATTAATTCCCACACTCCTCTTTGCCTACTCTTTTGGATTTGAGATCCTGCAAACACAAACCAACCAGAGCTGTTATTACAGGACACAAAAGAATCATGCTGTGTTCAGATCCAAAGACCTTATCCAGGTTGCCTCACTAAGAAAACAACTTGCAGTATCATCTTCACACAGTAACTATCACAACATCCTCAAATATCAACACACACCTGGAGAAACAGAAGCTTCTACTGAGGTAAGTCAGTGACAGAAACACAAACACAGCCCGGGCTGCACCCAGCTGGCAGCATACGCAAGCTTAGCTTCACATTCTGCAACTTCATTCTACAAATACAAATGAAAAATCAAATGAGGATTCATTTTCCCTCCAGGCTGCTTTTGCTTCAGTCTTCATGTCCCACCCAGACTGCTCCCTAACAGGCAGCCTTCACCAGCAGCACAGAACACAGCCACAGCCTCATCCACATGATTCCTTACCCAGTCAAGGTTTAATGTCCTGCGTTTAATGTTCAGCTCCACTACACTTCCGTAACTCAGAAAGCCTTTCCAACAAGGCATACACACGAGAGTTAACTTCTATACGTAATTTCAAAATGAATTTTAGTCTCCAGGATGGCACTGAATGAAGAACAGGAAAGGAGTTCTGTCCACATGCCAGCTGTCTTGAGCAAAACAATTGCATTTATTGTTCCCCTTTCAAAAAGCAAAAATCCCCACTACCCTCTCTCAGAGTTGCTCATATCTTTGCTTTCTTCTTTACCAGCTACAAAAGTCCAGCAGCCAAACACATCTATACCACTTAAATCACAGACCTCCTGCTTCCTCTTTTTGGCTGACAGAGCGGGACTGAGGAATGGAGGCTTTCCTGCTTCTGTGTTTCCTTTGACTTCAATCTCCCCAGCAGCCACCCGAGCCCTTGCCAAATCATTTAGTTTACAGGAGCAGGGACCTAAAATCAAGGGCTACAGCTCTAAATTTAAGAAATAGGCAAAACGGTCTGTTTTACCTGCCAGTGAATGCAATAATAAGAACATTTATCTGCATTTATCTGTCATTTCCCCACTGCCAGAATCTGCCAAGAAGAACTAACTTGTATGAACACTGTTTTTATTTAGATTGACTTAATGATTCTTCTCGTGCCTATAAGCCATGTCTACCTATGTACATCCAGCTCCCTGTGCAGTGTTCCAATGCAGAGAGAAATAACTGGCTAGGAGCTTTAATCACACACTAGTTTGCATCATCAGCACAGACACACTCAACTAGTGAACCATGGATACTACCCTCTCAACCCGCTTCAAACCCTGCAAGAGCTAATAAAAGACTTGCCATCCAAACAGAGTCGGCAAAAGTTTATTTTCCCTCTTCCTGCAAAGCGCAACAGAATCTACCCTGTTGCATTGGGGTAGTGCAGTGTCAGTGCTGGGATGCAGGGCAGTGTCACATCACTAGGGGACACGGTAAGGGGCAGCGCAACTGGATCTGCTGGTAATCCACATTCCAGCGAGCCCTCCAAGTGGATGTCTAGCAGCCATGCTCTCTCCATCAATTAGTATCACATTGACAAAGCCATACATATGCATATGTGTATTTTCTTTTTACATATGCATGCCTGTCTGAACTATCTGCTCAGCAATCAATCCTCCTTTAATCAGTTCTCCATTAAATACAAACTCCCACATCTTGACACTCTGCTTTACCTCATCATGACTATGAAAATCCCTTTATAATGACTAAATTGGCCTTTTAGCAGAACAGTTCATTTGATGGAGAAGGAAAGGGGACACAAGGAAGACACCAACTGTGCAAGTCAGAGTTAAGAAACAGGAAAAGTCTTTGCACCCTTTAAATAGATGGTTAATTAAAGGATTAAGTAATTCTCAGCACTTGAGAACTCAGAAAAAGCTTATTACATGAAAAGTGCTTGACAAATCTGGTATCTCAGGTAGCCCACTTAAAGATTTCAGAAATTCCCACCCTTAGAAAAAAACTGAACCATTTCATGCTGTTTTTTCCCCTCCTGAGACAGGGAGTGATAATATAGCTTATGGAGTTACACAAAGATAGCCTGATTTCTTAAAATCATCTCTGTAGATTTGTCACTACAAAATGTTCCAGTAGAGCACGAACACAAGGAAAACACTATTACCACAGGAATGAGAAACACATCATGGAATCTGCTCAAACTGGCACAAAAGAGGAAAAATGACAAAACTTGGGGTGAAGCTTTTTTTACCCTGAATACACAATCCCTGTACTTCCTGAAATGCCATAGACTTGTTGCAACAGGCTTACAAAATTACATCCAAATTTCTGTCCAGCTTGAAATAAAAAGCTCTGATTGGCCACAAAATATAGGTCTTTCCTAGCAATCAACATGCTTTGTTTTTCAGCCTCTCTGCATTTTGTGGACAACAGCCCAGATTTTGGGCAAATTATTTCATTAGGGGAAGCTTGCAGTTTAACTAAATGTGTCTTTCTCAACAGAAAATTGGTATCAATCATTTCACGTATTTTAAGCTGACTTGGTGAATCATCTCCAGGCAATCTGTATGAAAATCTAGAGTTAGAGCTGATCAGACAAAATTAAAGGTGCCCATCACTTCATTTTTACCATATACACTACTGTATCTTTACACACATACAGAAAAAGAAAAGCAACTACTAAAAAAATCACAAACTATGTCTGTTTCTTTACTTGTTTTCCTCCATCTTCCTTCATGACATAATTCCAAAGACACCCACTGCAATCCACTTATCTGTGGAAAGGTAGGAAGAATCCAAGCTACAGTCAACCACCATGATTCAGCTGCTGCTTTATGAAATTTGACGTTTGCCATTCACAGTAAACTTAGCATAAACCTTCTTGTGCCATGTTTCAGCTGAATTTTGCTCCTAGCATCCTGCTTAGATACAGTAGGTCCATATCAAACATCCTATTACTGTCAGCAGTGGAGGATAAAGAAGAGGGGGGAAAGAGCTTTATTAAAGAAATTATAAATCGTTCAATACTCAATCAGCAAGCCAGGTTTGCCAAAGAAACCACTATTTTTTCAGCATTTGACTGCTGGCAACATTTCAGGCCTCGATGAACCCTCATATGAACAATTTTAGTTCTCTAAACTCCAGTGAACTCAACAAGGCAGAGGGCAAATTTGTCCCCCAAAATAAAGAGCCCTCGGTCTCTTTTCCAACTCCAGTAAATACGTGATACACATCTAATCCTACTGCCTTATTTACCCATTAACTGGATCTGTATTTAGACAGTTTTCAACAACACATGCCCTAGGTAAATAAATAACTTGACCTGAATTCTTCTGTTTTAGGTGCCCACTCAGAACTTGGAGGAGGGTCCTGTATCTCCTCAGGCATGGGGCACAATAGGAACAAACATTTTCTAACCCAGCCTGGATTTTAAGAAACAGGTGACTTAAATCTAATCAACTTAAGTGCTATTTCATGCCCCACATCTGACCACAATCCTTTCATCTGCCCACAAAGTGGGACAACACAGTGACTCAATTTGAAAGATGAGGTTTAATTTTCTCTCTGAGAATTTTTGTTTTTCCCTGAAAGAAACAATGGGTTCTCCCCACCCTACCATCTGCAATTTTGTTTGCAGTCACTGTTTTACTTAGCCAAGGCATTACTGGGTCAGACAGTCACTTTAAAACTAGAAGAAACCAGGTGCTTTTTATATAAACATAATTAAGCAATTTAATGAAAATCTGTTGAGTCCACCTCTCTTTGAGAATACACAGGGCTCAACCTAGTTTATCTCTGCTTGTTTTTCAATGCATGCTGCACTTAAATGCAACTTTGCTGTCACCAACAGGTTGTCAGGAGAATTAAATATTTTTTCCTTTTTTTATTTTATACCTCAGGATAAAAATACAAAAAATTACTCACCCAGACTTACTTAGTGAATGTTGTTTTAACTTGTAAGTATTCCTGTTAGCTTTGATGTAATTAAAGACGACCTAGTAATCTCTGACTATGGGAAGGCAGATTAAAGTTGTTGCTGTTCAGAACAGTACAGACACAGAGAGAACATAATTAAATTATCTATCTGATTTTTCAAATTGTAACAGAGATGCATCACACAGCATGTCACTTCTGGTTTCTCAGAGAGCTTATTCTTCCTTTATTATGAACAGAATCATCTGTATCCACAGCATGAGACAATTGATTGGTTTCAGTATAACTGGATGTTTTGCCAGCCTTCACTGTGCTCCCACTCAATATGTCATGTAAAATAATGTGCTGAAAACTGGCTGACCTACCTGTCTGCTTGGTGTTTATAAGGAGTTTGTCTCCATGGTATTTCAGTTCTTTACCAGAAAACAAAACAGGAGATACAGGAAGCCAAGGAAACCTTGAAAGGCAAGCCATAACAGTGATAAATAAGATCTGATGGCCCAGACACAATCCTGAGAGGCTAATGACATGGCAGCACTCTCACCCTGCTTCCTGAGCAGCCCTGGGAGCACCACAATTCTCACCCTGCTTCCACCTGGCTCAGGGCATTTATCCTGCTCTCCCCTCATCACAAGCACATACAAGGAGGCTGAGCTGCCAAGCACAGGGAGAGAGCAGAGCCAGTATGGGACCAGGCATCACCACCTCCATCAGAACTCCAGCCTGTGCAGCCTGCTTCCTCTAGGGTCATATCCTGGTTTTGACTGGGATAGAATTCATTTTCTTTTAGTAGCAGGTACAGTGCTGTGCTTTGAAATTACTGTTAAAACACGTTGATAACACAGATGTGTTTTTTTTGCTAAGTAGTGCTTACACTCTTACTCTATTTTTCAGGTTTCCATGCCCTGTCAGCACAGGTGCACAAGTTGGGAAGGAGCAGGGCCAGGACAGCTGACCTGAAGATAAGACAAGAGGGATGTTCCACACCATAGAATGTCATGTCCTATATATGAAATGGGGGAGTTGGCTGGGAATTAGTGGTCACTGCTCAGGGATGGGCTGGGCATCCCTCAGTGGGTGGTGAGCAAGTGCATTGTGCATCACCTGCTTCTCTTGGGTTTTATTTCTCATACCTTTTAGGGTTTTTCTGTCTCAGACTGTGAGTATCTCATCTTCTCTTTTTGATTCTCTTCCCCCGAAAAGGGAAGGAGGGGACTGGGTGGGTGGCTACGTGGTGTTTAGCTGCCAGCTGGAATTAAATCACAACAGACATTAATACTAAAGACACAAAAAGCATCAGCTAAATCTTGAAATACTTGCTGGAAGCTGCCTGGTAGCAGCTGTGTACAAGAGCTCGGACAGCTGAGAAGCTGAACAAATGGGATGTGTGGAGAAGCAGACATCAGAGAGCACCGGGCATTGAGATCTGGGGTCCACATGCTCCTGATGGGGCCAAGCTGAACTACTTTGAGGAACTGTACCATGAGTTTGTAGCTGAAAAAATTCCATTTGTCACGAGTTAACCTGATGTTTGTCCAAGGCCTAAGTACCTTTTGTACAGAGCACTCTATCATGCACATAAAGGATGAAGAAACAGAAGCAAAATGAAAAGACTGGAATAGACTTAAATTCTCACAGTCTTTATGCTCTCATCTTGCATCTAATCCAAGTTCAAGTGAATAAGGTAAGCAATTGCTACATTCTCTAGTAAGAGACACAATCTTCTTCATCTGGCTTTGTTTCAGCAATATCTAGAGAGTAGCAGAGAAGAAAAACTTTATAAAATATGGGCTCTTATGTAACTTACCTAGGAATTTTTAACAACTTGATTGGATTCTAGGGGTCCAGCACATTAAAATACAAGTTAGCCTAATGGGGAGTTACGAGCTCCTGCAAGTCTCTTTCAAGGCTCAGAAGTTTTAACAAAGTTAAACTGGGATCAGAGGCCCACAAATGCTCAGACTAGACAGCAGCTGCTCCTACTTCTGTTCCTTGCTGGCCTCTACGAGTGCTGGTGCTGTGAGTGTCCCTGCAGAAGTTCACATGATGAAGAAGAGGGTAATGTCACAGATGTTGTCAGAGAGTGCCATGCCAGATGGCCACTGAGCGAGTTTTCCGATAAAGAAGTGGAGGCATCCAAGGAATGTGCCTGATGAAGAGACTGGCTGGAAGGCTGCAGCTCATCCCCACGGCACCTCCCCACGCACAAGGCACTGTCCAAAGCAATAGAGCACAGGTAAGACCCAAAGCAGCCCTGGAGCCTGTCAGCAAGGCTTGCAGCAGGGAGTCCAGTGGCTCTGTCACCTCAGATGGCCTTGAAATCATGGCACTTGATACAGATCTTTTATAGTTCTGCAAAACCAAAGAAATTACTGCTGTCTCTTGCTTTTAACCACCCCACTAAATCTACCTTGATCCGTGTTGGCTCCTTGGTTATAGTATGAGTGTGCAAGCAGGAGACAGTTGCCCAAGTTAGGGTGCAATTCCTAGAATGACCCAGGTCACCGAGATAAATAGACCTCTAGAAAGCACCTTATACCACAGGGCTTAATCCTTTGGGCAAACAGGAACAAGTCATGGAATTGACACCTGTGTACACCAGGTTAACTGCATCTGCTGCCAGGTCTGTAGGACAGAAGTGATTAAGTGACGCCAGTAGTGCTAAAGTGGTACAATATTTATGTTTAGACAGGGTAGTAGGACCCCTCCAGCATCTGCTGCTTAAAGGGAATCAGGACAAGAACAAGAAAACAGGAGTGGGTGAATTTTAGAGCTGTCATGTTAAAATGGCCTCCCTGCTGCAGCAGCTCTGCTGCGAGCTCACACAGCTCAGTGTGCTTGGGAAACAGCTGAGCACAAGACAGAACAAAAACAAACACAGAAAAGCAACTCACCACCAGGAATGTTTTCCCTGGTGTCCTCAGCTAAAATGTTAACCTGGATGTCTTTCAGGATAAATATCTCAAGAGTTATTTGTACACAATGCTGCAGTGTTTACCTTTTGATTACAGATCTTTACACTCTGTCCATTATTATTGAATGCCAGGATGAAAGGCAGCCTAAGGGCCTGAATGCAATGTTCTGTCACAAAGAAATACAGCAAAAGTAATGGCAGGCTCTGAAACTAGAAATATATTAGGCTGGGAAGAAACACAAGCACAGTTAGTGAGGCTTCTCCTGCAGGGTGCTTGGCTTTTGTTTTAAGAGAAAGATTCATGCAGTTTTGCCTTGACAGTGGCACACAAAGCCTGGATTTGGGTATAAATTGAGGATGTGGGTATAAAATCCTCGTGACTAATTTCTGCCTCTTGCATTTGTCTGTACAAATAAAAAGGGAATTACAAGGGTGTGATTCTACAAGCCTTTCTATCCAGAACCACGATGAACATGATACTGTGCTTTAAGCTATCTAGAAGCCTGATTTTTAAGCATCCTAATGAAGTTGAATTTGTGGTTATACTACTCATGTTTCAAATTGCTCATACAAATATCCATGATTTTTATCCATCTTCTCTTCTAACACTGGCATATAGTTTACTCCTTAGTCTGATGCCTGAGTCATACAACTCGCTTGCAATTTTTATGCTCATGTTTCAGCAGTCAAGATTTGGATTTTGAAAGACCAAAGCCTGGGGCTGTTTCGAGAAAGTATTTTGATGTGTCACCTGATATAGATAATGCACATTTTCAAAAGGGTCACTTGTGAAGTCTAGACAGCAGCAGAGGTGTGCAAACTCTACTTTTTAAAAACTCATCATGATACTGCACCACTTAGCAGGAACACTTTCTTCCACTGGCCAAATTTTGGCACAATTTTCAAAGAAAAACCTTTTCACAGCTACTTATTAGTGTAGCTACACTGACTGGTTAGTGCAAACTGTAAGTCTTGAATCTAAGGGGGTTTTCTTTGGTTCTCTTTTACATCATCTCAATGTTTGCCACAATACTTCTAGGAATACCAAACCCTCTTGGTACACTTAAAACATTCTGCCTTTTAGATTCACTTGAAAATCCTCCTGTCATAGGCCAGTTAGGCTAAAATACCACAGCACTACCTGACTTCAAAGACCAAGAGAACACTGACTCCAGGTCCATAAAACTGCTTTACATTTAAGGGTAGGAAAGCAGGCAGTAACAGTTTTTCATACAATCTTGCATTAGATTTAATTCTTCCTAATAAGAAATGAGAGTCATTAACACTATTAAAATCTAATTACATTAGCAATTTTCTATCAAGTCATATATGAGAAGTTAAGTATTGATATTAGTTTTTCTCCTAATGGGATTCAAAAGTCTAATTAAAAGTCTCTCTTTTGTGGCTATAGTTGAACAAATATTTATGAAAAACAAGAGACTTCTAATAGAAATGGCATATTCCCTTAAATACCATACTTCAAACTACCTTCCTCTTCAGCACTTTAACCAGAACAGAAAATCAAATAAATTTACTCGGTGCTGAAGAGCACAACAGTGAGTCCCTTTCTCCTCAGTCCTCTCTCCACGCCCAGTTGTTTCACAGTCGGTAAGAACTGAATAATAGGGACAGGTAAAACAAAAGGAACACTAAGAGCAGAATTTTGTAACACTGATTAGTCATGTTGATAAAAGCTTTACTATGGACAGAGTTGCAATGGAATAAAATATTCCTCTCAAGAAATTGAAACAAGACTGAGCAAAAAAAGCCCAGTTTGCCAGACAGCTGCCCTATGCAGTTTGTCAACACTCCATGTTTCAGCACAGCTATTTTAGCAACATTTGGCTAGATTAGGCTGGTGTCAATTCTATTTTCTAAACACAACTGGTAATAGATTGTAAGCTAAAAACTTCCATTGCCACTGGAAGCTTCCTTGCTCTAGAAAGACACACACTACCTTGAACCCAGTTAACATTTCCAAGAGACACCTAACCCTTGCTTGTGCTGAACATGGAACCATGTCTGTGTAACAGAAACAGCTGGTAAGCTGGAGAGAGATGTCAGATGTAAGAAATCAGAAACAACACTCAGGTCCTGATTGTTCAGGACCTTCCAGAACATCAAGAAAAAGATTGAACAATAATGTGAATAATTGTAGTAGAATCAGCCATCCCTTAGGAGCCTAGGATTTATATTCCACCTGTGGACTGAACCAGCAGTCATCCTATCCTGAAAGCAGCCTGTCCTTCGGTTACGCCACTTGTTTTGCCACTGATAATATATGGCACTGAGTGTTGCTACTTTCTTCTTCAAAAATCAGAGCTCTTTACCACAAATTGCAAATCTAAACTGCTCCTCAGCATGCTGGCTTTGCTTTTCCTTAACATGTACAGATCAATGACAGGTTAATGCTTAGTTAACATTTATTAAGAGCGACATGGTTCCAGAAAATTCAGACTAAAAGTGTCAATTAAACGACAGATCCTTCAAGAAAGATGAAAGAACCTCTGTGTTGGGCAGATACTCTTATGCTTTGCTGTCAAAGGTTTATCAATTAGAAGGTACCAAGTGTCCAAGCTCATTAGGAAAAAAAAACAAACAAACAAGTATGACCTAAAGGATACTGTTGATCCTTTATTTCACAGAATCTCACTAGTGATGAACAGTATCAAAATATTCCAGAAATTACAGATTCATGCAGCCTTACAGTGACTACCACAAAGTAACACAGCATAGAATGGTTTGGGTTGGAAGGGCCCTTACAGATAATCTCATTCCATATTCCTGCCATGGGCAGGGACACCTTCCACTATTCCAGGTTGCTCCAAGCCCTACCCAACCTTGCCTTGAACACTTGAAGGGATGGGGCAGCCACAGCTTCTCTTGCAACCTGTGCCAGGGCCTCCCCACCCTCACAGGGAAGAATTACTTCCCAATATCCCATCTAACCTGTCCTATGACAGTTTGAAGCCATTCTCCTTTGTCCTGCCACTCCAGGCCCTTGTCCCAAGTCCATCTCCAGCTCTCTTGGAGGCCCTTCAGGCACTGGAAGGAGCTCACACATCTCCCTGGATCCTTCTCCAGGTGAATACCCCAAGCTCTCCCATCCTGACTCCAGAGCAGAAGGGCTTCAGTCCTCGGAGCATCTTCATGGCCTCCCCTGGACTTGCTCCAGCAGCCCCCCATCCTTATGCCGTGGCCCAGAGCTGGACACAGCGCTCCAGGGAGGATCTCACCAGAGCAGAGCAGAGGGCCACAGCCCCCTCCCTCTGCTGCCCACAGTGCTCCTGATGCCCAGGACATGGCTGCTTCTGGGCTGGGAGCTCTCACTGCCAGGGCAAGCTGAGGTTCTCCTCAACCCACAACCACCAATTCTTCTCCTCAGACACAGCATCAGGGAGCAAACTGTGTGAGGGAAGCCTGCTAAAAGCCTCTGGAAGGGCAGCCAATCTATACTCAAGGTCACTCTACAAATCAGAAACATCAATGCTGATTACAAATTAAATTCTCTACTGTCTTTTATGCTGGTGTAGACACAGACTGTGAAGTGCCTGACATCCTGTACATAATTACTACTAAACCTGGATGGGAGAGATTCATACCCACTTGAGCAGTGTACAAATGCTGGCTTTGTGACAGGACAGCAGAGAGGACGCTTGACTAAGCAGAATCTTAAACCCAAGGGGTTTTCACACCTTTTCAATTCGTGAACTCTCAACAGTTTGCTAGCACAGGTGTAAACTCAAATGCAGCTGCCTGAAAATGCTCTGGCTCTACCTGCTTGTGCCCCGGCAAGCAAACCCCACAGCATCAGACTCATTTTGCAGAGCTACGAAGGGCTGCACAAACCACCAAAGTTCAGTAGGAACTCAGATGTGCAAGTTTAATCTTAGCTGAGCCTTAGAGCACAAAATTCAAATAAAATCATGCTATGAGCAACAGTCAATATCCAGAGTATACATCCATCAAGCACAGAGGAGTTTTAGAAGCTCCATGCTATCACCTTACAAGGAAGAACATTTTTGTAGAACTGACCCATATCTTTGTGAGAACTGACAAACAAATCTGGCTCTCTCTTGCTTCCAGTAAGACTCACTTATCAGCACCTCCAAAACCATCTCCTAAAAAAATACCACAAAATCCACGTTAGAAAGGCAGAATGCAAAAATATTTTTCCCCCACATTCTTGCTGTGTGTTCCAGACTCGCTTTCTTTCATGGCAGAAGTTATGATTCTAATCTTAAACCTGTAGGAATATTTCCATTACACATAATTATTTTTCAGTATGTACAGGACTGAACCTGACCTTGGTTTATCAATAACAGGAATATAAGGGATACCTTTCGGTGCAGGAGATTTCTTCTTTTTTAATCATTATCCATCAGTAGGAAAAAATATCCTTAAGCAACAGAAAAATCAATAAATTGGAGTGAAAAAAATTTTGAAAGGGGAGAAAAATATATCTTTTTGCAAAAACAGGGACAGTAAATTCTTTCACAAAAGGTATTACCAGAAGCTCTTCTGCATCTCAATCAAAAGGCGACAAGCTACAGCCTTGAATTTCAATTGCAGAAAGTAAGATGACATACAATTAATATGATTCTATTTATGTAGTCTAATCAAAGCATGAGAGAACAGGAAAAACAAATGTAACATACTCTGTTTCTTCGGTTTTAACCTACAACACACTGAAAGAGACCATTAGCATTTTAGTACCAAATTCAGATTAATTTCCCTGCATCTGCAAGTGCTCCCTTCTCTCTCAATACCATCATGCCATCCTGAGCCAGAGGCAGCTCTTATCTCTGAGGTGTTTACAGAAACTGCCAAGAACACATTTCTTCCCCTCTGGAATGCACCAGATGATGTATCAGGTGTCAGATTTTTCTGCCAAAGTTTCCCCAAGTGTAGATCATAAAATCTTCTTTGTTATATGTCACTCATCTCATATTTGACTACCCCCTTCCCCTGCTCCTCCATTATTCTTTGTGAAAAAAAAAAAAAAAAAGAAATCTACAGGAAGAACAATGTTTGCTCCTGATCACACTCTGACGTCTTCACTTTGTGTCTCTGCATCTTCTACAGACAGAAAAAAACTTCAATGCTTCCCTGCTTACCACATGCACCTGACTAAAATCTAAGCACACAGTGCTGTGATCCTGTTCTTTGTTACAGTTTTGTTTCATTGCAGTGACAATGGATTTCTGTCCATCTGGATTACTGAAAGCTACAGAGAACAAGAGGAATGTTCTGCAGAGAACAATGGTGCTTTGGTAAAAAAAATAAAAAGAGAGGATTAAGATGACTAATAACTCTTTTCTATACCCCTATAATGCACAAGCATAGTTACTTTTCCTAAATAGCTCCCTTTCTTAAGAAGCCTGTTCTTGGCATAATAGAGCTCTGCTATTAGCTACCCAGTTCTGATTTTCTGATATATCACCACATCAGGAGATAAAAAAACAACAGCCACATAACAGTGAACTGACAAGGAGACTCATTTCTGAACATAAAAGGAACACATTTATGTATTCTCATCATATATATACACAACTTACTTGCATTTTAAACTGGGATTTGCCTCAAAAACAGGAAAAAAGAGAGATCTTAAAATAAGGACAGATCTAAAAATGTTGTGAGAATCACAATTTACTATTTTTCTCTCAGTACAGCACCATATTCATAAAACTACTGGTTTATTGCTCCCACCCATGTCTATTTTTTTTTCCTCTTAATCATTTCATTATATCAATTGATTTCTTTTACTGTACTAGGTGAAGTGCCACATGTCCTCACAGTCCTTTGCAAGGTGAGACACAGGTGGGCATTGAAAGAGAAGCTGGTTTGCTGCACCAGCTACTGAAAAACACCACCAGTTGCTGGTTTGGCTGAAGAACTGTCCGTAAACACAACATTCCCCAGATGGAACCATTTCTTCAGCTGCAAGACCCCCAGATTGAGCACAAAAGACACTCAATGCTTCATGCAAATGCATCTCATTCATCAGATGCCTTGCAGACTGGCATTACAAGAATTCATCACCATTTACCAGAGCTGGATCTGTCTCTGTGAGGATCCTGCCACAACCAGCACCGTGCTCAGTATGGGGCTGCTAATACAGAACATTAAGAGAGCGTGGGTAATGGTCTGTACCACTGCACATGCTGAACTCCATCCTTTCAACTGCATGACAGGTCATTTGGTACTGCTTCTGCTCCTCCTTTGCATGAGAATCACTGTGCAAGCTCTCAGATCAAAATTGTGCCTGCCTGAATGTGCACACCAACATCTTTCTTCTCTGAACCTCCCAAACAATATACAGAGAGAACTGTTAGATAATCCAATAATATACTCCAGCATTAGCTTGTATAGAATTCTTGACATAATATTTTCTGATAATTTAGGCTGATCTGTCTGTGTCTGACTTTGCAGCTCAGTTCAAAAGTTCATCCATTCTTAGTGGCTTAGTCAAAATGAATTTTCATCCTGCATGTGAAATTAACACCACGAAGGCCGTTGTACTGTGAGACCCAACACCCTTTTACACCCACTACAGTTGTTACTCCTACAGAGTACAACATAGGTATACAACTAGCATGTAGAATGTTAAATGAAACATGAATGAATAATTCTCCCTCTACACCCAATTAATCAATTTTCAAGCATATAAGTAAATGTTAATAGCAAAGGTTTAATGCCAGTGCATAATAAATAAACTTAAATATCACTGGCATATATTTTGAAACATCAAAGGAAAGAAAGGAAAAAGGAATTGTGAAAGTGAACAGTTTAAAACAAAATTAAGTTTAGGTGACCTAATTAAAGGCTTTTCCTCAGCTACAAAAAGACATCAAAGTGCTGCTTCTGAAGTTCTTTTGCCAAACCAACAGCCTCAAATTAAAAGACTGCATTAATTTCAAGGAGTGAGTCAGAACTACTACTCTAAGAGCCTTCAGTCCCTCTGTGTTGCCACAGAAACAGAACATTATGGCTAGTTTATAATCCAAGTGCTCCATTTATATAAGAGAATTTATTTTTCATTCTCACCTTTCCATTTACTCTTGCAGATATATAAGAAAGCCCCTCAGAAATTAATGATGCTTCTCCCATGCCTGACAGCTGGAGTTTGGATGTCAAACAATGCTGGGTTTACATTGCTTTTTCCTAATGACTTTCAGCAGGAGCAACAGTGCATTTGCACAGCAGAACAAGCAGGCTGGTGAGCCTCTGGCAAAGCTGGGCTCAGGTCCTCTGAAACAAAGCCAGGATCTAGAGACTGACCAGCAGCAGTGTCCCTGTAGGCGTGCACAATGGAAGAAACACTCCAGGACACCGCAGGAAACATCTTTCTGGCAAGCCCAGATGTCACCAGGAACATTTAGGGGCTGCCCTGGGCTGTCACCCACATTTGAGGCACACTGGGTGCAGTTGAGAGCACACCTCTGCCCCACACACTGCTTCTGCCACTGGTGTTTGCTGACTTGACTGGCTCCGTGTTGAACCTGGCATAATCCAGCTTCTAACATAAACAGGAAATTGGGGATAGATGAGCGGGTGTAAACTCCATCTAAATAGTTCCTTTGAGGACAAAACTGACAGAGGCTTTCATTCACTCATCCTGTGTTCACTTTGCTACAAAAGACACAAACCACAAATTCTACACAAATTCAATATATATATACTATGCTCAAAACACGAGTTAATCAGGTTGAGTGCTACCTTCTTGGAAACAACTAGCAACATGCCTTGTTTCTAAGGTGTTTAATGAATATTCTAAATTGAAGAAATGCATAAACATAAGGGTAATTTACATTGCTAAAGTTAATCAGTTTTCTTATATGTTTTATGCAGCCACATGATTTTTCATCTGTATTACATAAATGCATCTTCTCATTTTCAATATACATATGTACATCCAAACACTCCACTTGTGCCTATTTGCTTTTACAAATTTCTAGAACCATGCCTGTCTCAAGATTTATAGTCTGTGGTTTACAAGAAAAATTATCAGCAAAAGTTTGTAAAATACTTACAGATTCAAGAAGGCATTTAACTCAGATGTGAACCTGCCCTTTTGTAACTCTGTTTTCTATCAGTAAAATAATAGAAGAATCTCCTTCAGAAGCTGGCATATCAGCACATGTCCAATACAAAGGACAACTCCATTAAAGAAATGGGTTTGTATACACAAGCGTTAGGTAAGAAACTTGACAAGGGTACAGCAAATCCTCACTGATTAGCATTTGCAAAGGTCCCCGAGATGCAGAGAAGAAAGGTCTTCACAACGAAACAAAATGTGTCTTTGTTATTAACATCATTCTACATTTGAAAGCCTTCCCAGTCCACTCTAAGCAGATACTAATGAACCTTCAAACATTCTCTAGTTCATTCCAGCACAAAATCAAGGTCTTGGCAGGGTCAAGAGAATTAGGTACCTAACAAAATAACTGATGGTTGTTTTCTCAAAAGGGTTGACCTTGACCTGATTTTGTTTAAACCACTATACATCCAAGTCAAGTCCCCATCACTTTACACGGGTAGAACTAGAAGCAGTGCAAACTCCACCTTTCCATATGCAACATTTCATCATTTACAGACCAACAAAAGAGGTTTAATAATATAATTTAGGAACTGAAGCACGCCAGCTAGTTGAAGGAACTTTTAGATCAGTGAAGCTGCTATTAAAGTGCCATCAAAGCATTTTTGACTCCATAGAATTAATCATGAAATCTGTTCCTGCCAGCTCACTTATCATATCCGAAATATTAATTTTGAGCAAAATTAAATTGGACACCTACCGACAGCAACATTTTGCCCTTCAGAACTCCCCTTCACATTGATTTATTAACGGCTGCCAGAACAGTGTACCAGAGCAATTCATTACTACTTTCTCGATGTTTCCCTGTGCTTACAAATAGTTCTCCAGAGTGAAAGGTGCTACCTGGCAGCATCCTGACCAAGGTGCATTTTTCAATTTGCATAATGTTCTTCAGATTTATTAGGATATAAGTAAAGGTATTTCTCTTCATTATCAATGGGAATGGGTGATTAACAGAGTGGAGATGCTCTGTTGAGTTGCTTTCCAACAAAGCAGAACCCAGCATTTCCATTAGTACTTGGTGTGATTTCAGACAGAAGACTCAGCAAATTCTTAGGTTTTATTCATCAGCATCACTTTCTTTGCTCGCAAGACAGCCAAAGGCATCTGTATTGAGCAGTAGGTAGAAATGAGTCTGAAGATGCAGTGTTAGCCCAAAGAGAGGTAAGGGCATAAACATGTGTCTTACAGCTTTTTGAAAGAGATCATGCCAGAAAGGCAGCTTTCATTGGGTGAAAACTAAAGAAAAACCCACCAAAGTTCCACTCTGACCAAACTGAGTTTTCTTCAGCTAGAAGCCTTGGGATAGATCCACATGAAACTCAAGCTTGGTGTGGGGTGTTTTAATTTGACATCATACAAGCACCACCAATAGAAGGGAAACTTCAGGCTTTGGTATGCCTGGTCTGTGTCTGAGTTACTACATGAAGGGGCCAGCCTGATCCAAATCCCTAACTTTCAAGTGGAATCCTCAATCTTCAAAGTATTCAATGTTTGGCAGAAGATTCTAATTCAGTGGCCTGCAATTCCTCTCTGTAGAACTATTCCGTCCCTGTTTCTTCCACTTCTGTGGCAGCACAAAGCAGCCCACTGTTAGAGACACTGCTTTATGAACTTACTGCCTGAAAGACAATTCATAAATACAATGGCTGCTGCCTGTTGATATTCCTGACTCCAATGCAGTTCTTCAATCTATGTGCTTATTTTTAAGCGTGAATAGTCCCATTAACATCAATTGGGTTGCCTGTGTTCTTAAGTAAAACAGGTGTTTAAGCACTTTGCTGCTTCAGAGCCTATAAATGCACATCTGCCATTTTCTCTGGCTCAGTTAAAGGTTCCTTCCTAATCATGATACGTTTATCCAGGAATTCCTCTAGTTTATGCATGTATACACACATTCAGATTTTGCAACAGGCTACTTGACACATTTAAAAGCAGTTGTATTTGTAATCAGAGACAAAACTGTCTAGCAATATAAATTTGAATGTATATGTTGAGGGAACACATGCAGCTGAAGGTATAATGGGGAGAAGAACACACGGTTGGACATTAGTGGAAGTTTCCAGTAATTGACTGGAAGGCAAAACAAGTTTAACACGCACAGAACCAATTAAGACACTCCAGATGGGGCAAGAAAAAAATGTCACCAGCATGTAGCAGAGAGCAGCCTTTTAAAACATAAACACTGTAAGTAAAAAACTGTCAATGCTCTTGTCAACTCTAAAAATTCATTAAATACAAAAACTCCTGTCCTTTCTAGAGCCACCTATGGAAAACCTGCTGCTAGCACTTGTTCGCATCATTGTATGTAATTGAGGCCAACTACTCCAATTCTGTGTGAAAACAGATCTCCTTTTTAACAAAACACACAAATTCTCCTGTGTGCCCTGCCATCATGCTCCTGGATATATATGCAGTATGCCATGATTTTTGATACTCTACCTTGACTGTCGTGAAGTGGTAAAGAGCCCTCTTAGGGATATTTAACATGGGCTTTTGCCAGTCTTAGACAGCCTACCAAGAGCCAAAGGGTCACAAGTCTGCCCAGGAAGTGCTGATGTGACTATGGCAGGAAAAGGGCTGGCACAAACCAATCTCCAGCATTTCTGCATCTGCTCCTGAATGCGGCAGACAGAAATCATGTCTCTAATAAAGGAAAAAACTGAAGTGATGTATTTCTTAAAACCTGCTCCAAAGCCTCATGGATTATCTTAGTTTTATAATGGAACTCTCTTTTTCAGTCTTCTGATTTGTCTTTTGGAAAGCCAATTTCCTGTTAAAGACCTCAAAGTTAAGCCTTCAGAGTACTTCCTGCTGTAATCATATTGTCAACAACAACCCTAATTTTGTAGTCCTCACCAAGACCAGTTACCTTCAGTCTTGCTATTCTTTCAGGGAAAACAACACATCACAACAGAAGGATAGTGAACATTATGATGGTGCAGAAGTGCAAAGGCTTTAGACCATCGCACTGCAGTCAGTATTAGGATCAGGATGGGCTGTGTCTGGTTTATCCCCCTAGCAATTCCAGATTTCATGCCATGTTGGTTGTACTCCATGCTTCATTTCAAAAACTATTAAACCCACTTCCACCCTCACGTTATTTATATCATTTAGAATAATTCACTCATTACTTTGATAAATATTGTTTGATTTCTTTTTACTTCTTGTTTCATAGCACCCATTATTCCTACTCATAGTTTAAGCAAGTTGTTGTGTTTCCTAAACCTAGTTATCCTTCAGTGTTCTCGGATATGCATCATATAGATGTTTTATCATCGTTTTGGCAAATTATTTACTCGTTTTACTGTCTTTTTCTATATCAGAAATTCTTGTTCTTTAATCAAAAATTTTTGCTGAACTTCTCTCCTGCACCTTCACTTTTGGCAACTGATGTCAACTTTTAATGTGCATAAGACATCAGCATTGTCAAAGAAGTACTTACAACTTAAGTCTCAAATATACCAAGATAAGGTTAAAACCACAGTGTTTTAGGGAAAAAAAAAAACAAACTTGAATTTTTGTAAGAGACTTAAAGATCACAAATGCCTTAAACACTGTTTAAGATCACCAGAGGACTTGGCCCATTATAGCAAACTGCAAAGAAAACTGCCCCACCCCTGAGCACAGGGCATTCACATTCCCACGTAGGCCAAGGGCATTCATCCCTTCTGAGGGAGCAAAACTGGCTCAGCTATAATATGAGAGGCAGCTGTCACATTTCAGAAAGCATCATAAACCACCAAAGACCCCCCAGACTCATTGTCCACCTAAAGACTGCACGTGAGCCCCCGTATTAGAACACACACGGAGCGTTGTAAAGGACAGTGTAAAACTTCTCCCAGTGAGGTGCTGGGCATTTCAGGTACACCTGAACATACTGAACCCGCTGAACTCTGTTTTGTGGGACCCCCACCACTGAGAAGCCCCAAAGAAGACCAACAAAACACAACCTGGAGCCATGAGTAGTGATACCTTTCTCCTGAATCTGTCTCTCTGTATCTTTCTCCCCCACTATCTGCTATTTCTCAATTTATTTCTATCCTTACCTCATGTTTATTGTTAAATAAAATCTGTACTACTGACTTTGGCCTCATTTGCACCTTAATTCAGGCAGAGGCATCTCTAATAATCAACAATTTCTTTTTACATGTCTTATAAGCTAATTAGTTTCCTTATTTGAAAGCCAGAAGCTAAAAACTCACTGAAAATAAAAAATGGGACCTTTATAATAGCATCAAGAACATAGGACTTTGCAAAAAAGAAGATACTAATGATTTTGAATTTTATTTGCCAGATACACAGCAAGTCAAAGTGTGTGTACAAATGCAGTCTTCACCATTATTCTATACCTAGTTTATTACATAATAGCCCTCTAACTATTTCTTGACAATGCCTCCCCCATTATTGCACACACGTTTCACACGGTAGAAATAGTATGGTTTTACAATTTCATCTCCTCCATGTTGAAGTATTGCTCTCTTATTGCATTAAACACCAGTTTCTCCATTTGCATTATTTCTAGATGGCATTATTTATTATTTTCCATCCTATTTCCAGCTGCAGGTTCTTTAAGTTATCATCTAATCTCACAGTTCTTCCAAAATGTAAAACAACCAGTGAATTGCTTTGCAAAATAATCCAGTACCTTCTGGATTATTAAGGTGTTAAACAAAACCAAGTGCATCAATAAACTCAGAAATATCTCCCTATAACTCAGTGCATCTATTTACCAACTTTTGTGACAGATAGTGCTCATTTCTAAGATAATTTAAACTATCTTTTCACAAGTAAGCTATGGCAACCTACAAGATTAAGTTCTTCTCCTGGATGTTGTTATGCAAATACAAAACATAAAACCAGTGTATTCTATGGGGGATCAGTTTCGACACAGATTTCTCGACTAATCATTGCTGTTGATCTTCCCTGCATTACTAGACCTATACTTATTTTATAAATAGATCTACAATAACACTAGGAAATCTGTTCTTTCCTTAATAGATCCAAAACACATACTGCTAACAGACACATTCATACACTACTTTGATCAAAATCAGCGGAAAACCATTACAATATGCACATGTTAACAAGACACAAAGTAAAATCTTATGATCCAAAGTATACCACTGTCAGAAAGAGTGAAAGAATACAGTAACCATGGGGGGAAAAAATAAGCCCAAATGATCAATTATCCATGTCCTAAAGAATGAATGAAGGATGAGGACAGACTCCAATTTAGCACAAAAAATGTCTTCATCCTGAGGCAGGAAGAAAATAAATATTCTACACTGCCTAGTTCCTCTTCCCTTCCTTGAGTAAAGCTTTTTGTGCTTTGGTCCCTCATACATCCATCAAAATTAAAAATAATCAAGCCAAGATCTGTCACTGAGAAAGAGTCTTCTCCTTCCTTCATTACAATCAAGCAACTGCTCGCCTCCGTGCCTTAATGGACTCTGCTGCCTTCCACACAGGTGGAAAAAGCCCAGCCTATCTTGTTTCAATCTTCTCGAAGTTCCTGGCTTCAATTTACTCACGGGGATGAATCTGACTCGGAATCCCCCTCCCCCAGTTCTTATCTATTTATCTTCCTTAAGAGAGAGAACCGGTCCTTCAGCCCGCGTTGAGCAGTGCAACAGTGACATCCGATGGCTGCCTACATTAGGCTCCCTGAGCTTCCCTGGCTTGGCAGTGGCCTCCCCTACCTTGGTAAAGAAAACTGATGATGACTGAGTACTAACTGCCCTCGGTACATTTTTTCCATTCACCTCCACATTAAAACTACCTCGGCAGTTTTCTCTGCCTTTCCAAAGCATCACAAATTGCCATCAGATGCAGCCTTAGACTCAGACTTACTGAGCTCTCCTTGCACTGCACGTTCTCAAGCAGACTCAGGAAGAGACAGGTGTGCAGGGGCTCTTACCATTCCTCAGTTATGGCTGCAAGGGAGGCACGTGTGAGGTATTTTTTGTGATGAGCTGGAGGGGCAGGGTGTGGTGTGCGTGCACAGCAGTGTTTTGCATGCAAAGGGAGAGGAAAGGTTACGAGAAGTGGCAAATACAGAATTGCTATTCAGTTCAAACAGATCCAAAATCCACATTCCTCAGAGACCATTCAGCTCCAAGGCTAAGCAAGCAAACTCAGCCTGAGCTTCTCACTGCCTCAAGTCTGAACTCTAAATTTGTCTTAACACCTGAAGTGAGGAATAGCATCTATATTTTGATGGCAATAGATTTAAATATGCAACTTTTATTATGCTTACCTAATGCTGTTTTGCAATACAGTGTGACAAGGACTAAACAAGTTTCATTATCCTTTCCCTTGCACTAAGAGGGCCCTATTCTGATGCTCCCCAGTGGCTGGGGGCCTGCACTGGCCTTACCACATGGAAATGCTCCCATACTTTCTCTCTACAGACACAAATTTCTCAGTCTTAACTGAAGAGTTGGGTACCAAAACTTTCCTCAGCAGAAGATAAATCTGACACAATAGGCAAAGAGGAGCAACCCAAATAAACTACACTACACACAATTAGAGGGAATGTAGAACACAAAGCTCTAAGACAAAAGAACCAATGCCTATCCTGATCCAGTATTCTGTATTTGTAAACAACCAATGCATTTTTAATTCAAAATATTTACCTCACATGCTCACATAAAGCACTTCTGAAACTAAGCAAGTCTTGATACCAAAAGGCCACAAGTCACAGGTACATTGCTTCACAGGTGGAGTCAAGGTACAGCTCCATTTTGTTTTTGAGTCTCTGCACATGAAGCACTAAAACACATGGCACATTCTACTCCATTTCTATCATGAAAATATTAATTGTATAAAGCTCTGCTATTAAGATACCTTTTAAAGCCTGAAACATCTACAGCTGTGTTCTCTTTATAACTTGTGCCTATTTGTATTTGTAGGAAAAAGTCACCATAAGCACCTGCCACTCTTCCCACAGATAGTTGATGTTGCAGCAGACCTCTCATTAGGGGTAGAAACGAGCCAAGACACAGCCTCTCATTTAACAACGTGAAAAGGGCCCCGGTTTATTCCTCTTTACAGCCTGGCCATCCTGACTCTGACTGCAGCAAGCTCCTGCTGCAGGTCCAGCTGCAGGCTCTGCCTGCTGGGGATCTCCTGCTGCACCACGGCTGCAAGGATGGGTTTGCAGAGCCTGGCCACAGGCTGTTACCCAGCTCGGCTGTGACTGCGGGCCCCGAGAGCAGGCTCCGACCCCATCACACCCACACTGACCTCACAGCTGATCTTCCACAGCAGCAACTCTGCTCCTTGCTCCCTTCTTCTTTGCATCTCTCGGGACCCTTCCTTCTCCTTCAGGGCTCCTCTACCTCCTCAGGGTCCAGTTCCTCAAATGACCATCCCTGAGCAGCCAACCCACCCCTTTTATCACTTGTCTTTATTAGTCACAGCTGTGGCCCATTAAGGGCAAGGCTGTTCCTATTCTTCGGTAATTAGTGCAGCTGTGATTTATCAGGGTGAGGTCGCTTGTAATCCCTTCTTCTACACCTACATATTAAGAGGACTGGAAACCACGTGTAACTATCCATTTTTAATTTTAAAGTTTTCCCTTGTGTGCAGAATGCTTTCCAATTTATACAGACATACTCCTTTCAAAATAAAAAAAAAAAAACAAAACAAAACCCAACCTGAAGCAAAGGAATTTTGCCACTTTCTTTTTTTTCTTATTTCCCCCCCTTTGTGTTATTTGTCTACTTTATCCTGTTTTGTTCCACTAATGAATCTTACTTTGCCCAAGTCTTATTGTCATTTTGTTGAAACTATTCAAAGTGCCTCAAGCTGCTAAACAGCTGGCAAAATACACAAACATTTAAGACTTTAGTCTGAATATTAAATCACAGTTTCCATGAGAGAACAATGTGGTCCTTTCTGATTTAATGCCTTCTTTTGAACTGCATGTCATTTTTGCTTTCAAATTAATCTGAGCATGGAAAACAGGTTGAATATATTTTTATTAGAAGACACTCCAAATATTTAGACAGTCATTTTAATCATGTTGTGGCAAAATTATTATGCTTGTCAGTCTGAAAACATACAATTTCCATATTTCCCTTACATTAACTCCCTTTAACAAAGGATTATTAAAATCTTAAATGCTATTTACTCTTCTTTTCTCCTCCCTCTCTGGCATGCATACTTAAAAGAAGCCCTAATAAAATATTTGGGCTGCATTAAGAAACATCTGAATTGCAGTTACAATTCTAGTGTAGTCACAAACTTGTCATTAAAATGCATAGCACAGTGCTAGTGCAGCTGTATACAGCTTTTATTATTCAGACTGCTAAATAGATGAAACATATTTTAATTCAATGTAAACTGTGCAACTAGAAACACGAGAGTTTGAGGCTTTTTTATTTCCTCAGGAGAAGCCCAGATCCTTGAGCTCAATAACTGCTCTTGGCCAAGGGCCAATCTAGATTTATTGCAAGAGTCCCTGTACTGCCTCTCCAGACACACATTTTGCAATACACGAAGAAGCCGGTGGGAAAGGCAAGCTCTCAGCCTCCACCACCTCTTTTTATTAACACGGACCTGTTAATACTTTCGGGCTCTAACTCCATATTCCCCAGGTAGGATACACACAAGCCACCCTGGGACTGGGAATCAGCTGTGATACCACAGGAGTCAGATTACACGGGGGTGCACCAGAGCCCCCGGCCTCACTGCTGAGTTAGAGAACAAAAATGTCCCCAGCTGCAGCTTTAGACCCGTGCCACACCTTTCTTAGTGGCCTGAGGAGTCCATGCCAGCTTAAACACTCCTGCAAAGACTGAGTCAACCTCTGTCCTGACCAAATTCTAGCTGACCAGAGCATAAACAAGCTTTGATACAAACCTCGTGTCTCAAGCATTAACCTGTATTACTAGCTGCTAAACATCAATTATTTATAATCACAGCCTGTGTAATCATCCCTAATTTTTATATTGGATTTAATATATCAGGCCAACAATAAAGCAGAAGAAAAGCCCCAAAGCTCACACACAAATCTTCAGAAGTTGCTGAAGTAACAAGGAAGAATCATAGAGGTACAGTAGAAGACCACACAGATGACACAGCAGCAGAGCTTGGCAGATACATCCCACTTTAAGTCAGTTGTGCAGCAGAAATGCAGCAGAACAAAATAGTGCAGGCTTTAAAGGACAGTGAGGAGAGCCCACGAGCCAGATAAGCCATCACTGTGAGAATTAAAGGATATAACCCGAAAAGGAAGCAAGTCCTTTGCCAGATTACAGCCCTCTGTAAGCTGAACAACAAGGAATTTTCTGGCCTATTGTGTGCCCTTCTATTGAGGTGGCAGCAGAGTCTCATTATCTCCATGGGCTGTAAAAGTGCCTCTAATTAGCCAGTCACCAACGCTCTACCAGAGGGTATTTTGGAGTAGATATATTCTAATTGTCTCTGCTGGGTGTCTACAGCGATTCCATAGAAAACAACCTTCACACAGGGTATGCTCAGCTTGGAGGCATTCCTGTCTGCTCTTTCACTCATTCACAGCATTTTAAGCCTGGATGCCACATAAAGCTGAGATGGACGTGCTACGATTAAAGACAGAATAAAAATGAAATGAACCAATAGACCGAGGTTAAAAATTGGAAGTAGCAACAGTTAATTAGTTCCATAGCTGAAAAAAGAGAAGCCACAGTGCTTCTGCTCAAGAGGCTAGTGCTGCTATTAGATTATGCTATTAAAATGTTCCAGGAATGGATTTCTACATTTCTATTATTTAAAAAATAACGTGTATTTTATTATTGATTTCCAATAGTTAAAGCTTCCGTATTTCTCTGTCTTCCTATAACAATCTGTTGCTTCTTACTCTGACATCTGCAAGGACAGTCAATATCTACTTCGTCCATACCAAAAAAGAGGGCTCTGTAATGCAAAGTAAAAGAGAATATTCATTAGCTATGACAGAAAATTACTTGACTCACAGACTTCGTCCTCTTTTCCTCTGCTCTCTAAAGCAGCCGTAAACATTCAATTGACTTTTATCCCTTCCTTGTCGTATTGGTGATACAGCTGCCCACTGAAACACAAGTTTTCATTCTTTCAACTAGATCCAAAGGGCCAAGTTTTCCTGTATCCCACACCTACAGGGCTAAGGGAATCCGTAAATGTCTTAATATACATATAAATTTATGGAGAAACACAAAAATTGCTTATTTATAAAAGCCCTTATGCCACCTTATTTTCAGAATTTGTCATTTCCAAGGATCTTAGTGATAGGTTTTTGAGTAAAATCTTTTGAAGTGCAAATTATTTCATATGATTCACACATATGAGTAAATAAAACAAAAAGATAAGCTAAACAAAAAGTCATATATATATATACATACATATATACATACATACATATATATATATATATAACACAACATGTAAGTGACTCAGATTCCAGACATTTCACTTAAAATATGTTATCATCTGCCTGTTGACAGGATTACTAGTGCATCTGAGAAGAGTTGTCAGTCTTTGTCTTTTTTGTTGTTTTTAAAGCGGACAGCGCTTCTCCAAGCACTAGCACCAGACCTCACTGGCCACCAGGCAAACTCCAGTCTAGACCAGTTTGGGCTACAGCAGTTTCGGTCCCCTGACAAGTTCACTTGCAACACCACCACTCTGAGCTAACTGCCCCCCAGGCAGACAACAGCCACTTGTATCACTAGGAAGTTTTCACTCTGATGAAAGAAATTCTACTTTCCTAAGTTTGTTTTGTCATTCCTCTGTCCTATAATTATCGAACAAATTTTTAGATAGTGAAAGATCACTGAATAATGCTGTCACACTAGAGGCTCAACATGCACCAGTAACTTCAGTGTGTTTGTATTAATCTTGGCTACATTTATGTGTCACATCCAAGAGTATTCCTGTTTACAGCAGGATCTTCCCAAAAGCTTTCTCATTTTCCATGCAATTCACTTTGTTTTTTGTTGTCTGTTTATGAGAATATTTAATCCACTTTCTTTAAATTTGAAGGTTAGTGGAGTTGCCATTCACTCACATTTCACAGGCTCATGCATGACTTACACTTTGATCACAAATGCAAATCAGCAGCATATTTTCATGAATTTATTGCTTTTAATCAAAAATTAGACTTTCATGTCTGGAGATTTATCTAGATACTTCATCACTTCAGTAAGGACACATCTTAATGAAAAATCACAGGATGCCGACAACACTGCTTGAAAAGTTACTATTTTGTACGAACACAATGTTCTTCCATCCCTTCTCTAAATCAGATGTCTACATGTCTAACAGGAAGACTATTTTTCAAAAATAGCACCCAAAACAATTTCTAAGTTCCCTTCAGCTCTGAGAAACATGTTTTGGTTGACTGAACAAATTACTTAATATAAAGCATACCATAACTGAGTTTTCTCTGCCTTTCACTCCTTTTAATCTTGCTGATATGTTATTTACATTCTGTTCAATAAATAAAATCAAGATAAAAAGTTGAGCTGCCTGAGGGCACTCTTTGCTAACAGAGATTTTCAAGTGTACAGCTTGTTTTCAACTTTTAATAACAGACAGAGAGAGTTTGTTCTATAAGCTACCCATGTGATGTGTGTGTGTAATCAGTGAAACCCCCAAAAATTAATAGCATTTTCTCTTCTATGTACCTGCCATCTACTTTTTGATCGTTCTCTGTGATCTGTATGAACACTCCAGTCCAACAGCACCTCACCAAATTGCTGGGTGAGGATTAGGAGAGCAGAAATTCACAGTTTGAACACAGAGAAACCCTCAAGGAGAGTAGGGGTGATGAAGTAGTGTTTGAGAATTACAGAGCTGATGCATCTCACCAGCGCAGACAGGGATCAGCCTCTGGGAGGCACGCCGGGCTGCTTTGGGGGCGTATATTGTGTACGGCCCCAAGCTGAGCGGGATTTGTTGCCAGACCAACAATTGTCACCGTTTATTAGAGCCATTTTTCCTCAACCAGCGAAGTGAAAATGACAAGAAAATAAACAGTTGTCTGAGAACATAAAGCCACCAGCGAGCAGTCCTTTGCAATAGCATGGAAACAGGAAAAAAGAGCAGCCATTAAGCTTCCTTAACGCAGCTGGAACTGGAACTGGCTCTGCTTCTGAATTGCTGCAGAAAGCAATGGAAAAGCCCAATTGAGAAAGAAGTAGCTGCAGTAGCCAAATTGCAAATGGCTTGGAAGAGGCCTTTTCAGCTGATGCATTCTTCAGCACCCACTGAAGACTGATATTACAAATGGTGCACTTCTTTCCCAAATCAGGGGTTAAGTATGCAAGAAGGACCTTGTGCAGAAAGTTGTCCATCAGGATTTCTACCACTTTTCCTCTTTTGCCTGGATGCTTGTCTCAGCAAGCGGCAGTTCCCAGCCCAGAGATCTCTGTCACCGATGCCTTGTGCCATCCAAAAACCTGTGCTGGTCCTGTCTGTAGTATACGTATGCCGCAGGTCACCATCCCCTTCCACTCCTCATACCTGAGAGAGACCAATCTGATTTTTATTAATGCCTCAACACGTGTTATATGTGAGTTGAAGAGCTACTCCAGGGGCTGTACACACGCTGGCAGCGCTGTCCCCGGGGAGGCTTCTCCTGACAGCCGATCGGGGGAGAGATGGGGCTGCGAGCGACCGCGCACCCGCCGGTGGGGCAGATGCCCGGGAAACCGGGCTGCGGGAGCAGCTTTAGCACATAAAACCAGCGAACTGAGACACACACGGGGGCATTTTCTTTGGGTTTATTGGAGGGAGCGGGGGCTCGCCTGGACTGGTAGCTCGGCCCTGCTGCCCCCCCGCCACCCCCGCCTTTTCTAATCTGCGTTCCTGCTCCTTCCCTGGCTGTCCTCCCTGTCCGCACCTGTCCTGCCGCGCTTCGCCGCTTCCCCGAGGGGGCTTGTGTCGCCGCGACAGCCTAGTGCTGCGCTGTGCCTCTGGAGGGGTGCACGCTGCCCGGAGCCAGACCGCGGTACCGGCCCGCAGCAGGCATCCCGCGGTACCGGCCCGCAGCAGCATCCCGCGGTACCGGCCCGCAGCCAGCGGTACAGGCCCGAGGTACCGGCCCCCAGCAGGCATCCCGCGGTACCGGCCCCCAGCCAGCGGTACCGGCCCGAGGTACCGGCCCCCAGCAGGCATCCCGCGGTACCGGCCCCCAGCCAGCGGTACCGGCCCGAGGTACCGGCCCCCAGCCCGCGGTACCGGCCCGCGGTACCGGCCCGCAGCAGGCATCCCGCGGTACCGGCCCGCAGNCGCCCGCCCCCCGCCGCTGCGGGGAAGCGGCGGCAGCCCCGCTGCAGCGCCGGGCGGACGGACCGCAGCTCGCGGCACACACGCTCCGTCCGCCGGGCTGACGCCGACAGAGCGCCCGCGGTTCTGGCCGTAGCGATCTGCCCGTGTTCCGTTTCTCTCTCTCTGGGTCTCTTTTTCCTCCTCTCTGCTTTCTTTCCTATCCCTCTTCGGTAGGAGCCCTTACCCTTCTTTATCTATAGATAGTTCTCAGATATAATATTGCCCCGTTAGCACTTTATTTTCATCCGAGAAATCTATCAAAAAGCATCCTCCTCGACTCCCCTTTTTGCAGCAGGACAGGACAACGCTACCGATGTATGTAACGCTCAGGAAGCAAATCTGAGAGAGGGGCACAGCTTCAGAAAGTGTTTTAGAATTGCCCTTGTTGGTTCCTCCCTGACAGATTGCCACAAGACTGACATTGTTTGCTTTCTGAAGCCAAAACAGCTCCGGACAATTAAGTACACACACTGCCCTCTGTCCTCAGCTGAACAGGATCTTAGAGCAGCACCAGGACACCAAGAACGAGATCAAGCAAAACATCTGCTCCTCTCCCTTTCTGGTAAAGGGGTTCCTTCTATCATTTGTCTGTCTCATTCTTCCGTTTTCTTCTTTCTCTTCACCATTAATGCAGTTACAAAAAGGTTGTAACGATGATAATGCTGCATCTCAGGAAAATGGGAAATGGCACAGGATTACTTTTATTATACCTTGAAGTGTCCAAAGCTTAGGGACTGCAATGATGATAAATAGCACTTCCAGCAATTCTACTGGAGCTCATATGNAGGAGCCATTACCCTTCTTTATCTATAGATAGTTCTCAGATATAATATTGCCCCGTTAGCACTTTATTTTCATCCGAGAAATCTATCAAAAAGCATCCTCCTCGACTCCCCTTTTTGCAGCAGGACAGGACAACGCTACCGATGTATGTAAAGCTCAGGAAGCACATCTGAGAGAGGGGCACAGCTTCAGAAAGTGTTTTAGAATTGCCCTTGTTGGTTCCTCCCTGACAGATTGCCACAAGACTGACATTGTTTGCTTTCTGAAGCCAAAACAGCTCCGGACAATTAAGTACACACACTGCCCTCTGTCCTCAGCTGAACAGGATCTTAGAGCAGCACCAGGACACCAAGAACGAGATCAAGCAAAACATCTGCTCCTCTCCCTTTCTGGTAAAGGGGTTCCTTCTATCATTTGTCTGTCTCATTCTTCCGTTTTCTTCTTTCTCTTCACCATTAATGCAGTTACAAAAAGGTTGTAACGATGATAATGCTGCATCTCAGGAAAATGGGAAATGGCACAGGATTACTTTTATTATACCTTGAAGTGTCCAAAGCTTAGGGACTGCAATGATGATAAATAGCACTTCCAGCAATTCTACTGGAGCTCATATGACATATTCTACTTAGCTCATTATGACATAATTGCACTCTTCCAGGAGCACTGCTTAGCCTGCAACCATTCCAGAGAATTGCTAAAAATTAAAGTAGAGAAATAATTTAAAAGTTCACCAGCTCATACAAAGGTTTTTACTTTAAAAAATAGCACTAAACTCTACTTCCATTTAGGTATTCCTCAGAAAAAGAATTACCAACTGGCTGAGATCCCATTTACCTGCACATATGTACAGAAAGAAACAAATTTAAGTAACTACCAAAGAGTTTCTGAAAAAATACATTTTACAGAGGCATCCAACCTACTGTTAATTCCTGAGGATTTACTAAGAAGCTCCAACAAGTATCTGAAATTCCACATTCTTGATCATGTTTCACAAAATACACAGCCCATAATCAAAACCTTGAAATCAAAATCCTGTTAGTTCTGAGGTTTTCCTTTTTATATGTCATCACATTTTTCCTTATAAGGAGAATTTCTTTTAAGAGTTTAAAACCTGAATTTCGCATTTAATCCCATAATATCTAATCTTACCTGACTTACTTAAATGTTTCTTAACAGTTAAGAACAAGGAAGCTTCTTGAGAAGAAAGAACAAAAGAAACAAGAGGCAAATAAAAGTGATCAGCCACATGACTGTCTGGAAATGTATTAATTCATCTTTCTGTTTTTGAAACCAGACGACAATCACCTGCTGTTAGGCCAGCTAGGAACTGTGAGATTTTAAAAAGCATAATTCATTAAATCTTCTTAGTAATTACCTTCACATAACTCTTTCAATTTTCCTCTGTGCTCTGCAATTCAATAGTGCCCCCATTTCTGGGGCACAGTCTGAACAGTCTGGTTCAGTTTTTGTCTGTGGATTTTAGTAGAATGTAATTGAACTTGGTAAGGGTCAGAAGGGCTGACCACTCCCAGCTCCAAGCAGGCCCAGCCCCCACATTTATCCAGGTCTGGTTTTGGGTTGTGCTTTTACTTCCTGAGGATCCCTCCTCCTTTGGCTCTGGTCAGCAGATCCCACCAGCACCCAGAGATGAGGCTTTCCCCACCACCTCGTAAGCCAGACTCACAGTAGGCTCCCAGGCTACTTTAAATACCAGCAAACTCATTTTTTTCACGTCTTCAGGAATGCTTTTTTCCTATGAAGTAAAACTGAGAGATCTATTTCTACTAAATCTATTGTTTTTCCCTTCTGGCTCCACACTCCAGGGCTGGCCTTTGCCAGTGCTCCCTTGCAGGGTGGGCTCTCCCTCCATAGGCTCTTGGTGAGCTTTCCCAGGTCACACAGCATTTGTCTCCCTTGTCCCACAGTTGCTTCCTTGCCATCCATTTCTTTTATCCTGTGCACATGAAGCAAGGTGTCATTTAAACAGACCACACTGGCCATCAACATGATTTCTTATTATTCATCCAGCAGGATGAAACTGTCATATCTCATGCTGTTATCTAAATATTTCCTTCAGATAATGACTGAATAGTCCTTGAAATTGTACCCATTATGCTTCCGACCCCCATTTGCCACCTGCAGTCATCATCTTTGTCCATCTGCACTCATCACGGCTGTTCATCTTTGTCAAATTTACAGCAAACAGTCTTGGAAGGAACAATGCACCAAGCACAATTGTAAATACGAGAAACCAAATGGGGGGTGGGGTTGGGGGTGTTGCTAACAAAAGCAAGGTATAGAAGTTATTAATTAACTGCAGAGATAGGGCACAAATTACTCAAAGTACAATTTAAGTAATTGGCACAACTCATTTTCTTGATGCAGTTGAGAATTATGTTCTCCTACCATTTCGCTAAAGCACTACAGAACATAAAATTATTTAGGAAAGCATGTTCATTAAATTCTACCACATTGTGAGAAGCAAGCCTTAACCAAAGTATTTAGAATAAAATATTCATATTTCAGATGATACAGGCAGTAAATTTTGACAGCATCCAATCTTAGGGAAATGCAGAATCTATACTCAAGGCCCCAGAGTAGTTATGTTAATTGTTTCTTTTTTAAAGCAGTGTTTAAAAAGAAAAGCTTTAATTTGATCAGATGAAACTTAATGAAGGTGATTTAGCCTATAAAGTCAATCATCAGTTTGGTGTCACTTTCACAGGATTTGGAGACTTTCCACTCTGAGGCAGGAATGCAAACTGCACAGAAAAGGGCACATCCCTGTTTCTCCTCTATCTGTTCTGCAGATGAAGAAGAAGATGCAGTGTCTGATTCACAGGCACACTGATTTTCCCAATTGCTTTATGATAAATATAATCTTCCCCTTCTTGGACTTATTTGTAGATAAGCCTCTATTCCACACACCTATCTGTGTGCTCTCCAGGCTCCCCAGTGTGTATTTCTGCACTTTCTAGAGCATCTTAAAGGAAGGAAGCCCTAATAAACCCTCATCTGCTGGGCCAGGCTGCCCCCTGCACTCCCAGAGCCGGATCCAATGTCCACATTAAATCAACACGAGTGTTTCCAGCAAATGCAATATGCATTCAGTCACATCCCTGATTACTCACCTCTGTCCCCCATTATTCAGCCTGCAGAGGATACAGGCATTATGAAGGCCTCACACACAACTGCAATAATGACAAATTATTTTCTCTGTTTTAAATTATCTTTCTGAAATAAATGCAGCCTGAGGCCATAGGAGCCAGAAGGACTGTCCAGAGATTTCCATGCTATTTCACTTTTTTTCTAGCGACCAAAATCACCAGAGAGATCATGAGTGCACAAGCTCCGATTAGAGTAGCTGCATATTTTAAAACTGTTTTCTGCATCATGTCCAAAAGTAATTTCTTTTCATTACATTCATGTTGGTAATAACAAAGAGAAGATAAGGTCTGATGCCAAGGTAGATTATCTTGTTTCTGTAGGAGAGAAATTTGGCTTTGTGAATCAGCTATTTGGTATCATACACGTGTTCACAATATCCTCCTCTTCCAGTGAGGGGGCAGCAAACCCAATATTGTGATTGATTAATTAATTAGCAATGACCAGTAACTCTTAAGGAGCACACTGTAGTCACTGCATTCAGAACACACAAGGCGATTCCTGTGAAGTGTTAGAACCCACAATACCACCTTTAGACACCTTTAGACAGGAAACTCAGTTCCATGTTTGAGCTTTCTCACGTTTCCTCTTCTTGTCACGTTTTCCCCTGATTTACTACCCAGTAAAATAAACCTGAACAGAAACACAGGCACTTTCATCTACCAGATCCAGTTCAAAGTCGTTAGAGCTCAACTCTGAATTGTTTGCTTTTGCTCATTCACATTCTATCAATTGCCAGCAACTAAAAGTGGGGGGTTGTGTATCAGGTGAATTTACTTCTGAAATATACAACATTTTGATAAATATTGCAATTTTAAGTGGTTTAAAGCTTACGTTATACTGTTAATGAGGTCATATAATAAAGAAATGGCAATTACAATTCATTTCTTTAAAGGTACTTTGCTTAGAAAATAAAATGCCTGCACAAATTTGCCAGTTAAAAATCAAAACTGTCATATACTACATGAAAGCCTTTAGTACAAATAGAATTTCTGACAGATTTATGTTCAAGATAAAAAATGTTACCTGTCAAAAACAGCCATAAAAAATTAATACCTGCTTAATGTGCAGCTTCAAGTATTGTGAATGTAGCATTCATTATCATAAACACAGTAGTATGATCTAATTATGTATTCTGTACTAAGTTTGTCAGATAACACAACCTGAAAATGGCACAACTAAATCAAATATGTTCTACTTACCTATTGAGTGTTAGTGAAATTGCACATAAAAAGGCTTCTTTGCAGTCAATTTTAAGATGCTGCAACTTTGTGACGGATTTTATTTTATTTTAGGATTTTATCATCAGTTTATCAACTAATTTTAGAGCTTTTTCCAGCATAAGAATATCTTCAGATCCAAACAAAAATAGACAAGTTGTTGTATGAATCATCAATCTTATTAATGTTTATCTTCATCTTACACACACTGACCAAGTGTGCCCCTCTTTTTCCCCTGTGCTGTGATTCACGATTTAGGCAAAAGCAAGGTAAGTTTTTACAAACTGAAATAAACTGAAATAAAGCAAGGCAAGAATCTGAAGGCCAATTTGCTTGGGTTTGCCCTGGTTTGGGCTGGAATAGAGTTAATTTCCTTCCTTACAGCTGGCACAGTGCTGTGTTACCCCACCAGTGAGCAGGCTGGGGGTACACAAGGAGCTGGCAGGGGGTCACAGCCTGGACAGCTGACCCCAACTGACCCCAGGGATATTCCAGACCACGTGGTACCATGGTCAGTAAATAAACTAGGGAGAAAGGAGCCAGAGGGACTCTGCTCACAAATGGGCCGGGAATCACCCAGCAGGATGGGAGCAATTGCATTGTGCATTGCTTGCTTTCTATATTCTGTTAATTTTTATTAATAATAATTATTGATAATTTATTATAATTATTAATTATATTATACCTTCCACTTCTGTCCCGTTAAGCTGTCTTTATCTCGAGCCACAAATTTTTATCCAATTTTCTCCCCTATCCCATTGGTGTGGGTAGGGAGCAAGCAAACAACTCTGTGGTGTTGAGTTCCCTGCCTGTTTAAACCATCCCAGGTTCCAACACCAGCATAATGGACTTCAGGGACAAAAGAAAGTGGTTTGTACCACACCTCTTAGACTGCATAAAAAATAGCCTGTCCTCCTAAACTAGAATCAGAGCTAAGAATCTGTAAGAAATATAATTGTTTTCTCATGAACCTAGAGAGGCAGAACCAGGGCAAAATAAAGTAACAAATCTGTCAACATTGCATGACTTTTACTTCAACCAGTCTGGTCCCTAGTATGGATCCTTGGGATGTCAAATAAGTCTGAGTTTTGCTCTCCACTCAAAACTCCTCGACCATTTCTCTGAGTAGCAGTGGAAAAGCAGAACTTCTGCTGCCTCACCCTTCAGCTGGAGTCATTTTCTCTGGAACCATCCCTCCTATGCCTCTACAAATCAGTACAGATTTGCCCTCACAGCCTTGTGACACAATCCTTGTTCACCAGCTGCATTTTTAACTGTTCTTCAGAAATGAAGAGCTACACCTGCTGTCTGGGGTGGTCTGAATTTTCTACTCCTTCCATTGCTGCCTCCCTGTAAAGTCAGGTTTTGATCATTCCTTTGTTCTCTGGCTCCCAGCTTCGTTCATGTCAGTCTGAACATATTCTCACAGTGCCTCTGTGTTATGACACCTGACTGGAGCATCTCAATAGGACTGGAAAAACTGTATTAACACAAGGAAATGTCCTAATTATGATCATCATCGTTTCCATTCCTGCTACTTGCAAAACTGATCCTGGGGTGACAGTCCCATTCTATTTGACACATACACAAAACATTCAGCCTAAAGACCAACTCTGTAAAAGACGCTGTAAAAATGGGTTCTGAAAAATCACTGTAGGTTCTTCTTAATTTAAAGGAAGATGTCTCATTTATAGAGACATCTGTATTAGGGTTTTTTCCTGAATTTTTTTAAACTTCTAAAAGCAAATTTTTACCCTTTTCATGAAAAACAGGACAGAGAGTGATCCTCCTACATGCATGAAAAAATGAAGCATAAAGCTGTAAAGGTACATAGAAGAAAATGGAGGAAACGGAGCGTACACACACATTTAAAAGTAATTCACATAAAAGCTAAAATTTACTTCCAGATCCCAATTCTATTATTACCATAATAAAACAAACCTAGGTATAGATATATATGAGATACAGACCACAAGCATCTGTGAAGACCTACTGCCCACAAAGCACAGTAATACAACTCTTCCAGTCAAAGGAAATGCTGGCCTTAAATATCTTCAGAAAACAAGCACCAAAATTTCATCTTAATAATACAAAGCAAGGGACGAAATTATTTTTACTTCAACATTCACCCTTCCATCATATTGTTCAAAAAGAGTGAAGAAATAAAAAAAAAACAACTTCAAAGGTATTGAAAAATCAGAAACTCTCTTCATAATGTTGCAGCTAAATTATGAATTAAAATCTTTTGATTATTATGCCACACAATTGGGGCCTACTGGGGAAATATTGGCATACTACAAATTAGAGTTGTAATAACACAAT
>WAAG01089322.1:59038-76717 GCA_013390105.1 Tichodroma muraria
CATGGTGATTATGGTAAAAATAATAATAATAATGTGCATTGACTGTAATTAATCTAATTAGTTCATTAAAATGATGATGGCTATTAACACTATAGGTCATAAATTAAGACTAGACCTTCTCTGAACATTAACAGAGATGAAATATGTTTTCCTCTGCACAATGGACAAGGCACCAGCTGCTTCTTTGGTGAAAAAATAGCGGAATGATTATCTAAAGATGCAAATGGAGTTTCTTTCACTACCCACTGTGAAGGTTGAATATCAATGACACAAAAAAAAATTTTCTTCAGATGAAGAGGAAACAGTCAGAGCCGCTGCAGAGGAGGGGAAGCTTTTAATTTCCCAGTTCAAGGCCTATGACCTGGCAGCACTTCCCCTGCCCTACTGTTCCTTCTTTGTCCCCTTCCTCCTAAGAAACTTCCATGTGAAATACTGTATTGATTACTAAACTTCTACTAGTATATTTGCTTGTTCTCTATAATATATTTATGGTGTTTCATTCATGAGCTTTTGGGTATCTGTATGCATTAATTCTACCTATGTGAAACATCACATATGATAATAAATACATATCTTGGTATGTGGAGGTGAAAACCTTGCACAAAGTTGCAGAAACGTGATAAATCAATTATTTATGTCCTTTTTATTGCCTCACTGGCCAGATAATTCTGTATTCCCTGGGGCTTTAAGATGCCAATCCAATGAACAGATTACTGCATCCATCATTTGCTTGAAATCCACATGCCAAATAAATATTTCTTCCATCTGCCTCTAATATGAAATGTCATCTCTTTTCAACAAGCACTGGTATGATTCAGCCTTGAAAGAGCTCCAGGCTTCCCTGCTATAAAAGCTTTAGAGTCTAACCCAGGCTAAGGGAAATGGTGTCATCAAGACATTCCAGTGCCCTGCTCACATCTACTCAAGGCCTTTTGAAGAACCAAAATCATCTTCCTTGAAAACAGGGAATTCACATGCAGAATATTTTGTCAGAAATACATATGGCTGAGATCCATCCTTTCCTGGGTTTCCCAGGAAAATGTGCTAGTGGAAAATGCCACTATGTGAAGATCTCTGTAGAGATCAGCCTTGTGTACCCTAAATATTGTTTCCCTCTTCACACACCAGAGCCAGCTGGAAAATGACATCATACAGGGAACAGCAAGACAGGGAAGAGCAAGGTGGAACCTGTAGAGAGATTCTACCAAATGACAGAATTTTTAGAGATCACAGACAGAAGAAAAGTCACAAGAAATAAAGTCCTCTATGGCTTCTGAGTTAGCAGATCTGTGATTGACCTCAAGCCAAGTGACCATTTAGGCTGTTTACATGAGTTATTAAACACTGTCAGAATTTTGATTCTTTCATAAGCAAGTATGTTCAGAAAATATTAATATTTTCTGAACAAAAAAAGAAAAAGAAAATATTCTATTCAGAAAATATGTTTACTATATTCTGAGTTGTAACCTTCACATATTCCTACTGGTAAGCTTCAAAAATGAGGGTTCTACTCATAGACAGCAAAGGCCATTTGCCCAACTCCCTCCAAAGCAGCCCTTCTGCAACACAGCTACTCCTTCAGATATCTGCTTTGGGATGATAAAATTTTAAATTCACTTGTTTTGTAATTTCCTATCAGGTGATACAGACATGAGTGAACCAGAAATATGACAAAACTTTAGTATCTCCCTATCCAAAAAATAACACGATAAAAAGAAATAATCTAAAAACTTGTAAGGAATTACAACAAAATTGCACTTCAGCTGGGAAATGGCATCTGATTTTACTTGCAAATATAAACCCAGAGAAATCACAGAACAGGTAACTTGAAGTATGATAATTAGTAAGAATTCATGGAAGCTGTCTAGGCATGGATTTATTTTTGTTTAATGTGCAACTTCGGTGGCAGTCTTAAGTTAGGGAAAAAAGGTTATTTTCTGTGCATTCTTTAAAGGAAATAATGAATAATTCAATTTTAAGGAAGGAAGCCTAGGAACAATTGACTCTATCTTTCCTTTTCACTGTATTATTTATGGTAGCCTTTATTTCCATGAGAGATAAATCTCTCTTTAAAGAACTAATACTTCTAGAACAATTGCTTTTAATTACAAAATCTCAAAACATTTTCCTAGGACTGAGTGTCATTTTGTGAAAAAAGCTTGATAAAAAACCAGGAAAAGACAAAAAATCTAACATTTGAATAACATTCAATAACAATTTTGGCCAAAGAGTTACGGACTATTAGCATTTTTCTTCGTATGAGCTGTTCTGTTTACAGGAAGAAAAATACTGGTCCGTGGAAAACAGGGGAAAAAGTCTCAACCTCTGAAAAAAACACAGAACTTTTAAGCATTCTGCTCTATGCCATCATTTTCCTTGGCCTTAGACTTCTCAGAGCCTGGGTGTTATTAGAAAGGGAAACTGAGACAGAGACAAATTATTTCTTCTGCAATTCACGATTGATTTTCACTCTGCTTTGTAATGTTCTTAATAAGTCAACTACAGTTCATGCTCCATATATAGCTTTTCCTTACAAAGAAACACAATAACTAGGAGGGATTAAAAAAATCTCCCCCTCCCTCCAAATTATAAGCAAATTGTTATATGTCTAAAGATCTTGTTTCCAAAATCATACTAGTTCTTTTATTTTCCTTCCTTTTCTTTAGTTTTCTTTTTTGGTGTTATGGTTTATGTTTTCAACTTCTCTGGAACAACTGAGAAGCAAAAACAAATATAGCACTTTAAAAAATGAAAAGCTGGCTCTTTCAAAATACTTCCAGCCTGGCAGCTGGAGCTTTACAAATAGTACCAAATATTGCAAGGAAATAAAAACTGAGAAAACAATTGTTAGAGAACATTAAAGACAAACTTCCTTAGGGAAAAATTTTGTCGACAAAATCCAGAAGCTGAAGAGGACCAACCAGCCTCTTCCTCCTGTCTCACATGCTGCATTTGTAACTTAATGGTAATTCCTGGGATTTGCATGCTGGTCAGCACTACTTGCAAGCATACAACAAAAATTACAGAACCTTGGTTCAAGTTCCTATTTTTAATTTTGGCATTTTCTGTCTGCATATCCAAAAATAATAATATCCATTGATGAGGTCTAAAAATCTCACCAAAAATACCTGTGTTCACTTGGAGAACTTTTACATTCCTGATTCTGGATATATAGGTATCTCATACTAGGGGAAAAAAAAAAAAAACCAAACACTGAAAGTTCATGCATAAATAACTTATGCTTTTGTTGGTGCAGTGCCCTCGCTGATCTTATGAAGTCAATGGAATGTCAGAGAAACAAACAGCAAGAGCTGCTTTAACACCTTCAGCACAATGATTTCCTCCTGAAGGCATGCGTTATCTTAGAAATGATGCTGGCAGGTTTCCCTTTGTTCATCGTGTTCCTGCTGAGTCCAGATGTTTGCCTTTGCTCCACTCCAGTCACAAAAACCACGAAAGGTTTCCTGATTTGCTGGTGGGCACAGCTGTGTGAGCACAGCTGGCCCAGCCCAGTGACAGAGAGCCTCTGGTTCCAGAGGGGAAGGAGAAGAAACTGCAACTCCTTTTCAATGACTGCCAGTCACAACTCTGCTGCGCCTTTGAGTGAGGTGCTGAAACACTTTTGAGCCTGTCTGGATCATCTACATCACTTCAGGTCATTCAACGCAGGCCTGTGCCATCTCAGCTACACTACACTTCTGCTGGGCAGCTGGACCATCCTTTTTCTATTCAATATGAAAAATATTGCCTTCAGTCAGGACTTGGACATGAACAAGAAACTGGAACCCCTATGCTGAGAACTTCCAGTGAATCAGGATTTTTAAAATGCAGGTGCTCAGCACTTCCTAAGAAGCTTGGAAGGATACTCAGGGTAGGTACTTCTGAGCATGAGGCAGTTTACGTAAATTATTTGAACACCTTATCCCTCATTTGGAAAAGTAATGTGGTGAGGAGCTGTCGTATTCCACTGCTGGAGCTGCAAGGATCCTTGATTCCTGATTTCACACGATTTCAAGGCTAAAGCACGGCCAGCACAGGCACAGCCTGGGGCTCCTGCACCAGCCCCAGTGTTCCACTGCACTCCTGACATCTCAGCCTATGCAGCCTGTTCAAGGAAAGTCATCATTTGTTTAATTTCATGGGGAAGCAGGTCATTCTTTCAGGTCTATCATTTCCTAGATTTTACTCTGTGCTATAGGTACAATTCTTTTTTGCTGATTCCCATGGGCTGAGCACATGCTCAGACAGAGAAGGAGAACATCTTAGCTAAGTCTAATTCTTTTGCCTAGTGATACTCATGATTAGATTAAGTTCTGATGTTTAGCTGTCAGAATTCATTCTGTTAAAGGACACCGAGTATAAATTACATAGTTGTGTCACTAATAATAATTTTAAAAAATGAAACATTTCTGCACATTAAAACAGTAAAAAAAAAAAAAAAAAATCAGCATTTTTTCTGGCTTAAAACCAAAACATGGGTTATCCCTCCTGCACTAGAAACAAATAAAACAATTAAAAGGAAAAACAACTTTGCTTCTGGGAAAAATTATTACTTTTTCTTAATCAAATTCATGAATTTTAATCAGTAAGTGCCTTAATGTGTGAAGGGAAAATGGCAATTTTCAGAGCTCTTCTCCCTGGAAGGATATTACATTATATCTTTTCCATTCTGAAGGTCCCAGACATATTTTACAAGCGCCTACTGATACTTTAAAGTCAGGATCGAATTCTGTATTTAAATTGCAACCCATCTCCAGTTTCAGGTCATTGAAATGCAAAAGGTCATGATATTTGCCTTTCATTTTTCTCCTCTCAGAATACTAAAACTTGAGACTGTAAAGAATGCTGTATGAAATATAATTTCTTGCCAATTGCATGAAGAATATACAGTGATTAAGTAAGTAGTTTGACCTGAGTTGTTTAATCCTATGCACCTAGGATCACCTTCAAAAATTTGGTTTCTCAATACAAGTATGAATATTTTAAAGAATACAGGAAAAGATTCAAGGTGAAAAACGGCCACGAAAGATGAGAATCTGCTTCATCTTTGGATCAAAACATTGTCTCTGAATAAAAACAACAAAAAGAAGATATAATTGACTTTTCTTTTACGTTCAGCAGAGAATATATTATTTTCAATGTGGGACCTGAGAACATAAAAACATGATAAAAGAGAATCTAGGCTAGATGGGCTCCCTCCTCCCATCCCCAAAAACTTGCAGACAGGTTTCTGAATAAAGCTTTCAATCCTAATTCCACACAACCCCTTTTTACTGCCCTAGTGAAGAAAGTTGACAGTCAGTAGATCTTACATCTACTTTACAGCTGCTTAACACCTCCAGATGGATGAGGTCACAGTGCAAATGACAGTCAGAGGCAGCATTTCTACTGAAATTATTAGATTCACCAGTTTATAGGAACTGAAATGGAGCATTATCATCATCCAGTCTGACGTCCTGCATATTGACAACCATAGTCTTTTACCAACTTCTTCCTGAAGTGAGCCTGTAATATCCCAGCTACTCTCTGTCTTTTGAAATATGCCCATTTTGATTGTGGCACATTTAGGAATGGATATTCTGTCTCATTTCTCAGTAAACTTTCAATTGGGTAAATCAGACTCACTATTAAAAAGTAATGCCTCAGTTCTAGGACAACATAAAGTCCCTTATTTTTCATGAACTATCAGTACACTGTCAAAACTTTGCACATCACTTTTGCCAAGCACATATTTATGTCTTTAAACAAAAGCTGCCTTTTAGCATCCCATAGCAGGGACTCTTCAAACTCAAAATAGTCCATAAGAGTTACTGTGACAAGGAAGTACAAGGACAGCTCCTGCACAACTAACTGCTCAGTAGGCAGGCTCAGGAGAAAGCTCTGAGGGCCAGCTGTCATGGGGACACTCTGCCTCCCGTGCTCTTCACCTGCTTTCCCTTTGCTCATGTCAGGGGCAAGAGGCACGTCTCAGGGTTTCATTATAGGCAGCAATACACAGATATATCCCAAAAATACAGTCTTGTCTCAAAGTAACAGCACTGACTGCTCCCCTCAGACCCCCAGTGACCCACACCAGATGTCTGCTGGGAAACATCTCATCCTCCAAACACCGAACATGTGAAAGTGTCTTTCCTAACACTTCCACACACCTGTACATTCGCAGCATCCACAAGCCAAAAAAGCAGCTCAGAGTTGTGATACTTGTTCCCTTTCCCTCCCATTTCATCCCTTCATGTGTGCTTCCAGGCCACAAGGCAGTGTCTGAGCTGGTTGAGCTTCCCCCTTTTCCTCTCTCACCTAGCTCAGAGGTCAGAGAGCAGCCCACCAGGGAAGGGAGAGAGGGGAGGCCTCTGGCAAGAGGGCAAGGGTAGCACAGGAACACCTGGCCATGCACAGGGGCTCCAACACCTTCTCTCTGGGAGCATCCTGGAGCTGGGACTCACCCCAGGTACCCACGGGCACAAAGGGACAGGGCTGTGACACTCCCTGTACCCTGCCTTACTCAGGGAGCCAAATCGATACCAAACCCAGTGTGGGCAGTCACAAAATCGCATCAGAACCCATCAGTTCCATTAAGAACCTCCTGATCACCCTTGGAGGAACACATCCAGATTGCATGCCTCAGCCAATAAGGGCCTTCAATTTACACAGCTGCGGATCTCCAAATATAAGTGATTTATTTATTTTTATTAAATCTGCTTCCTTTGAAGTATTCAGCAAGTTGATAGAGCTTCCAGCCGCAGCTCTTGCTTCCTCACTCTTAAGCCTAATAGCTCATCAAGATGCAGCCTGACAAATCTGCTTCTTTTCCTCCTCCCCCATCATTTGTGCTGTCCTTTTCAGCATCCAGGGTTTTAAGGAGTGTCTGCTTATGAGGTTCAAGACACTCACGAGTGCGGGAGGACGGATTGTAGGAGAACAGAGACAGGGCTGAAGGCAGTCTCCCCCGAGGAATTGCAGCTGTACTAATTACCAAAGAGTGGCAACAGCCTTGCCCTGAATGGCTCACAGTTATGCCCAGCGAGGATGGGTGTTCTAAAGGACTGGGTTAGCTGGCTGAGAGTTCAGTTGGAGCCTGCTGGCTGTGCTGTGAGGAGGAAGGGTCAGGCGGTCGTGTCAGGGACAGGAAGGCGTTAGCCGGTCACACAGCAGGAAGAAGGAGGTAGGAGGAAGAGAGAAGGAGTCTGTGATGTGTGGAACTGCCTGTAGGAACCTCACAAAGAAAAGGTATGAAGGTTTTTACCATAGGATAACTGACTGCCAGTAGCAGTTAGTTTGAGTCCACTGGTGCCCCGTGTGAGGAGCGACTGACAACACGTGAGTCTGCTGATAATGTGTTTTGTTACTTACTGCCTTTGAATCCTGAATCAGTATCTTCTCCCTTTTAAACACAAGTTGTATCTTTACCAGCTACTTGTTTTGTAAAATTAAATCTATGCTGTGACTGCTAACCTAATGCCTTCAACTGCTGAAAAACACTTAATTCTCTTTTCATAAACATCACCTATAAATAATCTATTTAACTTCCCAGAGTATATTGTCCGATCATCTTGTGCATTTGTGATCTTACTTTTATGCAGAAACTGCAATTTATTACCATGAAAATCTTGTTAGGGAGAATTATTTTCAATTTGTTGAAATTTAGTTTCTCTGCTAGAAAACAGGGAAGAAAAATGGAAAGCAAGACCATGATGGACTTATTTTCCAGGATGCTTGTCTGCATTCATGCTAAAGGTATTAAATGGATTTACTTCCTCAAAGAGGAGTGAAAAGGGAATTAAAGATAGAAGGAAGAATATTAGTTTGACACTGAAGGACTGAGAAGTTTTTTTTAACAGTATTTAGAAGAAAAGGAAAAATATAAAATCTGGCTTAGGCCAAAACCTCCTCCCACCCTTGGATCCACTGTAGGTTATACAGGTATGCTAGATTTGCAAGTAATTTTTTATGGGAAAAAAAAAGACTATTAATTTGTTTTTTGTTAAAGAGATGAAACACATAAATAATTCCCCATCCTTTCACTTTGAAGTGTCAGGTGTCACTTTACAGTGCTAAGTTTATTAGCCTTAAAAGTCTTTTTCTTCTTCTGCTTTGTGCTACTGCTCTTTTTATCATGTGTCACATTTATGGAAATTTTAACTAACATTTCAGAGTGCCCTGTTTATACCACAGATGGTGTATTTTTAATTTATATATTTATTTTTATTTACTTTTTTCTCTTTTCTGACTCAGAAATTTAATGAGCTCTCCCACACCTCATACCCAGGGAAAGAAAGAAGACTGAAGAGGGCACATTAAAAGCAGTAGCTGATTTTATAGCTGTTAAACGTGAAATATGTTATTTTATAACAGAGAAATTAAAGCCTGTGACCATTATAAAAATGCTCAAAGTGAGGATGAGATGCCTTTAGTTGTGGGGAAGAGTAACTTCTTTGCAAGTCATCCTACTAAATTTAACAGGAATTCCTGTGGAACAAGTGTGCGTAAAAACTGAGTGACTACTACGTAGTAATGATACCTTAAGTTTTAGCGTTTATATTTTTTAGATTCTGTACTGTTTTAGTGGGTAGGTTGGGTTTCATATTAAGTGCTACTAAGTCCTCTTCACAGAGCAGATAGACAAAACAATTCCTTCTCTAGCTTGAGACCAAGGATACCTTTCAGGCTCAAGAAGAAAAGCAATGGTCAAGGGAGAGGAAAAAGCAAGGAGGGTGGAGCTTCATGGCCTGAAGCTGTGGTTGGACAATTTGATTCTAATATGCTGATGGAGCAGATCTTGTACAAGTGGGACCTCGTGATCAGCTGTCCATTTTTGTGACCATTCGGGGGCATCTTGGGTGTGGCCTGACGGGGCTCTAGTGTGGCCCAGGTGTGCCATGGAGGCCTTTTAATAAATACCTACTTTATCCTTCTGCTCTGTCTAGTCTCTGTTCCAGGTCAGCCTCTAGCAGGCATCAGTAACACATCACAAAATCAAAAAGTGGTTTGGGTTAGAAGAGCTGTTCAAGCTTATCCAGTTCCAGCCCCTGCCAGGGACACCTTCCACCACCCCAGGTTACCCCAAGCCCCACCCAACCTGGCTTTGAGCACCTGCAGGGATCCAGGGGCAGTCACAGCTGCTCTGGGCACCCAGTGCCAGGACCTGCCCACACTCTATGACCCCCCTTAGTGGTGCTCACCACGTTAACTGGATGTCACAGGTAGGACAGGTATTATTCCACACACGCCTCTGCAGTCTTGCCACTACAATAACGTTGTTTCTGCTTCTGATTGCAGATATCAAACGTATTGTGGAGACAATCTGCTGTGCCTCTATTTACACATCAACTGAGGAAGGATGCCTTCTGTATTACTCAGTTAACTTTGCAGCTATTTCCATTTTCCCCCTATGGCTTCAAAGAAGTCAATAAGCAATTGATAAATCTTCTGTCGCCCTGGGCAATTAATGGGAGTTACACAGCATTGACTGCATCAATTCTCGTGTATGTGAAAAGCAAAAAATTGATTTCACAAATTTACTGGTACCTATTGATTTAGTGCCTCTTCCCCAGGCTATTCCCATTTAATGTTTTTGTGAGGTCATTGAAAAAAAAAATCAAGACTGTCAAATGAAATCTGTTTCTTCAGAACTTTATCTGTTAAATTATTTTGCAAGTATTTTTAGCCTCAGCAATATGTTTTCAGGCTGAGCTTCAGGCTTGTAAGATTTCCATCATCTAGAAAGTAAGCATAAACAAACTGACCCAACCAACCACTTAAGTGAAGGAGTTTTGAAGGTTCAGGGTCCTTCTAAAAAGTGAAAGTTCCACCTACAAAAATCCTTACTGAGACTTCACGGGCTCAAGATGAGTTTACAGACAAATCAAAGTACTTGTGTATCTAACCATCCAATTTGCATCTGCATGCATCTGATTGGCAGCTGAATACCATGAACATCCATAAAAATTGTTAGTCCAAGCAGCCAGATTTGTTCCTAGGACTGAACTTCTAGCAGAAGATCACAAAGACAAACGCAGTAAAAGTAAACTGAATGTATCAAAAAATAGGAGCCTTTTGGGAAATTTATCCTCATGCACCTGTAGCTCACAGCTCATCACCCACGTTTGTGAAGACACAATAGGTAGAACAGCAAGGAAAAATTACTTTTCTATTTTTTTTTTCTATATTAACTCATTTTTTGTTAAAAATAACATTGAATGGGAAGTCATTTGGTTCTGCATCCTCTTTAGTCTCATCCTCTTTCAGGCTTTACAGTCAGCAGTGGGGGTTTGACCTCATTGTCAGCACAATGATACTCTGTGAACGCTTTTGTTTCTTTCCTATCCCTTCTTTCCTTACCCTTTTGCTCTTTCCCATAATCTCCTGTCAGGACCAACCAACCACCTCAGGCTTCTGCAAGGAGCAGCTGAAATGAGATTTAGAAATTCCGAACAACATACCTCTTTTGCAAAGGTATGACTTATCCCCTGCTCTTCAAACATGGAAGTAAATTGACATTTTTTTTTCAACATTTTCTTAAAAGGAAATCATTTCTACAGGATGTATGGATGTAAGTGCTCTGCTGAGCTGTGGAGGGAGTGAGGCTGTGAGACAATAGGGATTTTTACCTATTTTGAAAGTTCAGTAGGCTGTCTTTTGGAGCAATATTGCATCCAGAACTTAAAACCTCAAGAAAAAAATCTAAGTGAAAATTTGCTTCTATGGAAGTGAAGCCTATGTGCATCATCTGATACATACAAAAGAGTAAGGTAAGAATACGTCTGCAATCATAAACTGAGACCACCAGTTGATCCCTCCATATGCAAGTTCCAGACTCATACAAATCAAAAGATACTCTAAGGTCTCTGGATGCATTAAACTTGATTTGTTCCTCCACCCCCAGGTCATTGTACCTTTGCTTGCTGAGAAAGGCACCAGTCTCTGCTGAGAAGCTTTTCCTGTGTCTGAGCACACATCAGGTCCCACAGGCTCCAAAAACCCACTCAAAAAACCCAAGGCTTAAGCCATCTGCACTCAGTATCTTCTTCAGTGAAACAAAAAAAGGAGCAGATTTTCACGAGTGTCTGTTTTTTACTGCTTGTATAGAGCAGCAAGATCTCTGAAAAATGAAATGAAAACTCAGAACACTGAGTTATTTATAAATACATGTTAAGTACTGAGGTACACTTCAATATGTGAATTACAGTAAAAGAAACCAGAAATAACAAAAAAAACACCCAAAACCATCCCAACTGTATAACTGATATCAGGAACCCCACATGCATATATCAATTGTGAGAGAATGATCAAAGTAAATTAGTAAATTTTAATAGGAATGAACAAACTGAAATTTAACAGGATGACTTGTCAGCTTGATATCCACCAAGTCAATGATTCCATATCTGAGTAAGGACAACTAATTATTTAAGCAGTGTTGTTGCAGTGACAGTGTCAATCCCATAAAATATTTCCATTTTTCATTTGACAGAATAAAGGATCCCTATTTATTCTTGTAACGACTGCCCTTGAATGATGAAAAAATGTTCTCTGAAGTATTTCCAAAGGAACAATAAATAAATAAAATTACTTATTCCTTATGTTGTTCAATAGTTGCATTTTAACACGATTGAAAACTTTATAAAATAATATTTAACTCCTTTTTAAGTACTTATTAGGAAACACTAACTTGCTACTAGAAAAATCTCTCTGTAGTATTAAAATGAAACACAAATGACCATGACAATATAACAGAAATAAAGATTTTACAGTGACAGATATAAACAAAAGAATAGGTACTGAAAAAGTTGAAAACCATGACAATTGTAAAGTTTATCTAGAGATGGAGAATCTTCATTCTTTCCAAAAGTTGATTTGATATCTTTTCAAATACAATTACTATTTCAATATAGTTCTTTTGTCTGGGCTGTCCTTTCTGTGTAACCTACCATTCTTCTTGTGACTATGACTTTTATAGTTTATAAATTTATAAGTTTCGTATCATTACAAATGAAAGCTGCATAGAATTCTGTTTCACTTATATAAAGAATTTGCAAAGGCCTATTTTACTTTAATAAAGAAATGTAATCTGCTAATTTCATGGTTACATTGATAAACAAACTGAAAAGTGCAAAAATACATGGTTGTTATTTTTCTGTACTTTCTCAAACAGATTACAAACACCAAAATATAAAAATGAGGACAAGTTTTGCAACCACAAAGGATATTAAGAATCAAATTAAAATAGATGTAAAAGATATTATGTGGGAGGCAGCTCCTTCTTCAGCCATCCAATTAGAGAATTAAATAAATAAATCTTTAAAAGTAATATATTAATTAATCAACTTTATCAGCAACCTCATCTCTACAAAATTCTGAGCTGTAAGGAAATAGCATCAACTCATTTCAAACTATCATGCTACCTACAACAGGAAGAGTATTTTACCGTCATATATTGTAATTAATTATCTGCTAAAGGTCTAATGCCAAGATTCCTTGTATCAGGTACCGCTTCGCTGATAAAAACTTCAAGTTCCTTGGATTTTGGTGGGTGCAGAGTTGAGAGAGAACATGAAAACCTGTAGTTCTCACGTGTCACTTCTACACCCTTTATGTCCCACTCCACACCATCAGCCACTGCTGCACCCATGCCTGGCATGACTGATGAAGCATTACTGGCTAAAGGGAACAACACAGGGGTGGCAGATGTTGAAAATGGCATCATTGCCATTTTAAGCAAAAGAAAGATTCATAATGCTCTGTGGTAAGAAATTCACTCCGGAAAACAAAGATGCTGCTCACTGTCATGCAACAAAGTTGATGTGGATACAGTTAAAGTGGATACTGGGCTGTTCAGAAAACAGATAAACAGAAAGCAGATCACTATAAAATTTCCAGTGTCAGGAGATTCTGCTTCCTAATGTAATTTCTATTTTATGTTTCCAATTTTTACCTTTTGGACTCTTCTTGCCTCCACACAACAGATCAACAAAGAGCCGGTAACAGAAGCGTTCTTATATCACTGTGGTCATAGATGGGATTTGTGCCAGTCCAGAGAAAAGACTAACTCATAACAATCAGTTCAGTTTCAGAAGTTTAGAGGAATTCTCAAAAAACGAACAAAATTAAAACCCCAACCAAACACTTTCAAACTGAATCCCTTCAGTAATAATAGAAATAAAATCACCTGTTTGAATATTCCTCTTTGTTTTGCTCTGTATTGGCTGAAATGATTCCAAGTTGCAGAATAAGAAAGAAGCATCATTAAAAGCTGCACATGAAAATTTGTGACCATCTTCCCAGGAAGAAAAGTTCAATTCTTTTTGAAATACGCAACATCTTTCCCATTCCTAAAAACCAGAACACAACCCAGAGCAGGACCATGAGCTTATGGTCTCAGCAAACACACACCAGCATCCCCTTCTTGATGAAAAGAAAATCAGGCTGCACTGTACCATCCTGAATTTATAACAAATGAAAATAGTCAGTTGGTGTGTTTAGGGGCCATAAATATTGGAGCCGTTTACCAATGAAAAACTGTAAGAACTGTAGAACTAAGCCCACAATCTTTATGGCGTTTAAAGCCCTTGCTCCCATTAAAATCAAACTCCTCAGTGCCATTTCCAAAAAGGATTAAAATGCTCAAGAAACAGTCAGATAATTGGAAAATAATTACATGCTAAAACTCTAAAACTCTACCAAGAACGCTTAAAAACTTTGTTACACCTATCGTGTAATTCACTCACAGTACAAAAGAAATTACATTTTAATGGTATTACAAATATTGCATTTATTCAGTGTGTATGATTTATTATTAAAACAGTAAAATGAAATATTCTGTTTAATTTAATGTACTCAAAGTAGCTTCCTTGGCCAAAAATGTAAACCCCAATTTTCTTTTCAGCTCTCTCCATGGAGAACCATCCCCTCCCAGCCAGGGACTGTGTCTGTGCTCCGTGGTGAGCACTGCAGCTCTGCCTGGCACCACCTCCCCCGCGCCCAGCAGCCCCTCACTGCTGCTTCTGCCCTCTGACCCAGCTTTACAAGGGATGGCTTTCAAAACCCACTGAGCTGAACAGAAAGGTCTGCACGGATTTCTCAGAGCTGCAGACCATCCTTCTCCAAACAGCAAGCAGCAGTACCAATTAAAATGTTGATGCAGACACCACTGATTCTGGAGTTTAAGTTTTCCATGTACTTCAGCATCTTAAGAACCAGCTCAACCTTTTTTTTTCATTTCAGAAGCCTACATTTTCTATGTAAATCAATAGTAAAAGTAGTTGAAAAACCTCTTTATTTACAAAACCCCAATATAGATTTGAAGAATCTCTGAGAATAAATGAAGTTTTCAGATTTTTAAAAATCTCTGGAGTCATTTTCTAACAGCACTGATGCCAAAGAGCAGGAGAGAGGGTTTTTTGACTAATGGATACCTCTGCCAGATGCGTGGAGCCAGTCAGGAACAGCAGGAGCAACACAGCCACGCCGCTGTGGCATCCTAAATGGGTCCCCTCCAGGGCAGCAGCTCAGCCCAGGCAGAGCAGGCTCGTAGGAGCCTGGCACTCCTGAGGAGCTGTTCAGAAGTGATGCAGGCAACTGTGGACGTGCCACACAGAGCTGTGCTAAGATGGGCTGCTGCTGCCAATGTTAGCATGCCCTAAAACGCCCTTTGCCACAACCACCTCCTAATTTATTCCTTTCGTTCACCTTCTCCCTCCTCTGTCTTTTCATGGCCTTCAGCCCACTTCATCATTATTGATCTTATGTTCATTTTTTCTATCTACAAAGTCTCTGCAAGGAAATACTTTATATTGGGAAAGGAGAAGTCTGCCTGATGTGTAAAAAGAAAATGAGAACTTTCAATTATAGCTGAAAACCGTATCAGCATCAGATATTGAATTGTCATTCAACTGTTACCAAAGTTCTAGTAAAGAAAAGTAAGCAAAAGATGGTTTTTCTAATTATGTTGATACCTTTCAATAGTGTATTCAGAGAAAGTGAGAGTATATTGTACAAATTTACCAAAAAAACCCCAAAAAAAACCCAAACAGAACTCAAAAAAAACACACACACAAGCAAACCAACGCAAACCCACCAAAAACAAAGCACATTTTAGGGCTTCTCCTTCTCAGTAAAATTTTTATTCAGGGAGTTGGGACTTAAAGATATTAACTAATTGCTACTTCAATGGACATTCTTTGTCAGCAATTTAAAAATTTGTTGTCATAGGAAGAATATAAGAGAAATGGATTGCTGGGGAGCTAATTTCAAAAACAAAATGAAAAACAGGCGTACGTGAAATGAAAACTCTAAAGAATTAAAGAATAAAAAAATAAGCAGATACCTTAATGCATAGTTTTTTATACTGAATATTTTCCAAATGAAAGATTGAGAGTACTAATGTTTTATTGTTGTGGGAATAGTTAGGTGTAAATCAAAAGAATGAGCTACTGCATACCACATCGAGCAGGTTAATTTTCCACTAAAGTAGCGATTTCAAGAGTAATGTGAAGTCTGACTGTGTTAACGACAGTTCGGTTATCAAACTGTTTGATTATATTTTGGTTGTTGTTATGAGACTCCATCTTTATACTGATTTTATATGGTGCTTGCAATTGGTACTCCCCAAAAATATCTCGTGCGTTTTTCACTGCAGCAGCTCCACTTGAGCAGCAGGAGCCCCTGAGTGAAGAGGAGGATGCTCCCTGTTACTACTCAGTCACTTTTCTTTTCCTTTCTTTCATGTTCTATTATACAAACACAGAAAACACAAATATTGCGTTCTACCCATCCCCATGTTCCAGGTCCCACATCATCTTGCCACAGAGATCATCTACCATACTTTATTTTCTAGTCCATCCTTTAAACTCACTATACTGCAGCTGTTAAGGGGCTCCTGGCTGCTGTCTCCTGCTGTAGAAACCAGAGGAATAGTACTCGAATTTACATTCAAATACCTGTTCAATAAACAAAACCCATACTGCCTAACCATGAATATAACAGTTCTTTAAGTATTCTGTAAAACATTTTTCTTGGGCCAAACATCATTTTATTGGAAACTTTAACTGACAAGACAAATAGACACATTACTGTTCTATGCACAAAGCTGTACTGAGGGGAAGGTTCAACCTTCATTTGATACATTAAGTGCTACACAATAATAATGCAAAACCTCTTCTACTAGGGTTTCAGAAAGAGCTAGTGAGACTGCCTGGGAACTGACCTGTCCCAGCCTTCCTGAATATTCCTGGGCTTTTCAGGTCAGATTATCTAATTCTTCTCAAAACCTACCCAGCTGAATGGTGACATCTCTTTTAACTGGGCCAAAGACAAAGACAAATGTATAGTGAAGCGTAGTGGAGAAAGACATCATGATTAAAAATACTGAAAAGAAATCTAAATGTTATTTTTCCTCTACTGAACCAGCTGATTGCAGCTCCATCAAACTCAGAGAAGCAGCACTCAGTGTTGGGTTATCATTACAAAACATCCCTTTAGGAAAGTAGGTCATGTAGCAATAATATGATGAAACTTGCTGACACTTGGATTACAAAAGAGCAAGTATGTTAATTCAAAAGGCAAAGTACACCAGAGCTTGCCTGAATCCTAAATAGTTCCCATCAATGCTGAGGAACTGGAGGCTGAATGGATGGCAGTTTCTGTTATCCTCTACCTGCCTGGGATTAAATCTGTAGTCATTAGTTTCACCTAGAAAAACAGTCAAGTTTCGTGTTCCTGTGCATTTCCTTGGATGGGAAAGGATGGCAAACCAGACCCTGGGGTTTACTTTGTGTATGGCACTTAAACCACGTGATTCCTGTCCTCTCCACGATCACTGGTAAGAGAGAAACCATCCTTTCACAGCTGCTGCACCTGTCCCTCTGTTCTGGTAAAAGGTGTCTTATTTTCTAGATATTGTGAAAGACACATTGGATCTTCATCCTCCTATAGAAAGTAATGGCAATCCCTACTTTCCTNATCCCTACCTTATATACACAAAACCAGAACCTACACGAGTCATAATGTCTGAATATATTTTGTCCCAGAAATTTCCTCTAGTCAATCCTTGCTTTCCATGTATATAGAGTCAACAATGTTTTTTCTCTCCTGTTTGTTCTTTTTCTTTCCTTTATTTTCATTTTGGCATAGTCAGTCTCTTCATCTATTTAACTTCAATAGCATACAAGTCTGAAAAACTTGTAACCACAGATGGCCATGTTTTGGCTTCTGTGATAAAACAGCCTCCTAGGCCTCATTTTAAAAGGATCTTTCTTAATGAATTTTGTAGCTTATGGCTTTCATGCAGTGCCTTTCTTTCAATGTTATAACAAATACTGGTCAATAAGGAGAATTTGCCACTGAATCCTTGATAATGCCTTCTATTCTGCTGTTCTCTGCAGATTTGGAGTAATCCAGTTCTGTATTTGTTCAATTAATGCTACTGTGCATTTCATGCTGGTCATCCAGTCATCTTAAGCTCCTCAGTGAAATAAAAGGAGCTTAATTTTCTATTGCCTTAGGATTTAAAGGTTTATAAATGAATGAAAAAGACTTAATCCTGGTTGATCAGTTTAGTGAAAACTGTTTTTCTTTACATGATATTAATCCCACAATTTCTGCAGTTTAAAAAAAAAATATTCAAATCATGTTTCAGCCTACAGTTATGGAAAAAAACAAGAAGTACATGCCCATTTTGCATAAAAA
>WAAG01089326.1:0-13035 GCA_013390105.1 Tichodroma muraria
AATAAAAGTAGCAATTTTTTAAAATATAAGAACATGGGATTTTTTTAATTACATTTTCTTGTATAGAGAGACCTGAGAAATGAGGAGTTTTGAATTTTTTCATGCAAAAGCCCATTTAAATATTGCTGAACATTAGTCTTTGCAAACACCCAAAGAACACAGTTAACTCTGGGCACTTCTACAGCACTGATGATGCCAATTCAAATAGAACTTTTGTCTACAGCTCCTGAAACAGTTCTAGGACAAGGCAGCATAGGAAGTTAATTCAGGCAAATTTTTAATGATACAGATTTTGTAATTTTCTTCTGTTTTCAAGAAAACGGGATGTTTTTTATATTATAACTTTCTTTTTCTAAGGTTGACTATGTTATTTTCTTTTAGAAAATAACATTTAGAGGCACATTTTTTCAGGTTTCTAACAATAGACTGGATAAGACAGGACTGTACTATCTTAGTGAAGGACGAATCTTGAAAAAAATCTACTCTGGCAATCCTGAAAAACTGTGGGCCCCATGTAAAAGAAAGGAGACCTTATCCTCCTGTCCTCAGATTTTAATTTTTTTTCATGTATTAATCTAGTAAAGCAATGTGTCATTTTGCTACCAGTAATAGTATATGATCCGGTCATGTTTTGGTCTTGTACTACAAAACTGAAAGAGAGTTGACAGACTTATGAGAAAACTAGTTTTCTTATTATGTTTCGAAACTCATGCATCCTTCACATCTGACTTCAGCTGGTTCGGGGGCAGGCACTGAAACCTTTGTTTATATAGCAGGAGTAAGTAAGGCAAAACTTCAAGCACTAAAAAGAAGAGAAACAAAAGCTTAATGAAACACACCAATATTTGCACAACTATCAGATATGGTGTTTAGCAGTGTTTTCATGCTTTGCACTGAATTGTAAATATAATGATGTTTAAAATACTGAAACTATACCCCAGCATACAATGTGTTTCGGTTTTGGAGGGGTTTTTTTATGTTGATACATATCCAGAAATCTAACATGAATCTGTTCTATCTTTTTCTCTGAAATCAGTGAGAGCAAATTGTAAAGAACTGGAAATCTAAATTCAAAATGTAGATAAAATTTACAAGAGTAAGTATCCAGGCATTCTTTTTAAATTTATTGCTCATGGCACTAGAGAGAAAACAGTTACTTATAGGAGGCACATTTGTTCTTCTTACCAGCTCAAATAAAGGAAAAAATATTAGCAAAGCTCAAACATATAAAATTTTAAAAATCACATATAATAAAGTTATCTAATTTGATAGATTTTACATTACATCTCTGTACTATAACATAAATTTATATGGAATTAAGAATTTAAACACTATTTCACAAAAATACTCCTTTAAATTAGTATTTCCTATAATTATGAAGTTCCTTTAGAAAGCATTTTGAAATTATGTAAAATTTCTATTGGTTACTCATTGCGGTAATGTTCCTTTATGCTCAGGCATTAGTCATCAATTTCAGAGCAGTGGAATGATTTTAGGCTTGCTCTGTTCAAGATGAAGTTGCCCACAAAATTTCTTAAATGCTAGTTAAAAGATCAAGAAATGAAAGAAAATGTTTATAAGGACACAGAACACAAATTGCTTTCATAAGGCATGTTCACATGAAAAAAATGGAATGAAAAATAAAAATTCCATGTCCCTCCCAAGTAGATAATATTAGAACCTCTGTTTGAAGAGAAATTTCAAGACACTTGAGAGTGTCCAGTGGAGGATTGCCATGGTGGTCCCAGGGGCCTTGATTTTTTTATTCCACTGCAAAGTGTTAGAGTTCAAGAGCTGCACTAACACAGTGACCACAGTGTATGTGGGAGAAACATTTGTCAGGGCCAAAAAACAGCAAACAAGAAAAGGAACAAAAAAGGTCAAAGTCACATCTGAATGGTCAGGGGCTTTCAAGCCATCACTTAGAACCAGAGACTGAGCCTGATGGCCTTGATCAACCAGAAAGAGAAAAGGTTAAGGGGTACACTGCCTACAGGCATATAGGACCTCATGTTGACAAGAATTCTATTAGAGGCTGGAAGCTGGATCAAACAACTTCCAGAGATTTCTTCCAAACAATATGCTGTGATTCTGTGAAGGGAATCAAAAATAAAACAAATGAAAAAGGCAATTTAGCTGTAAAGGAGACATCTCTCATTTTACTGACCTCTCTCATTTTACTGACCAGGTTGTTAGGGTTGGTCTGGGCTTGCTTTGGTTTCAGCTGGTTTTATGTTATTTGGATTGGTGGCTGGTAGCCAAGTGATCAGTGAGGCCTCACCTGCTTCAGCTGACGGTCTAAAAATGCCACAGTAAATATTTTACTAACGTTTGCCGTCTGCCTGGGAGATGACGAGAAGTAAACAGATTCATAAGAAAACATATGAAAAACTCTCAGGTGGAACCCAGGACTAAGGGTGAAGAAACCTGCTCTATAAATGCCAACATCCCCTTCAAATGAGGGAGAGATGATGGCAATTTGCTATAACTAGAAGTAAGCAGTAAGGGCTGGCTGCTCTGCATGGGAAACTGAGGAATCACACAAAAACAGTACCAAGAACTGGCCTTGCTTGCAAAGGATCCAGGATCAGGAGCCAGAAAGACAGGATCAGGATCAGGTCTGGCAACAGTATCCATAAATTCCTTATTCTGCCCAAGGACAATGAAGTCTACCATAACCTGTATTTTCTTATAATAGGGGTGAGGGGTGGGAGGGAGCGGGAAGAGGGCTGGAGTGTGTGGTTTTTTTTTTATTTTTAAAAGTATTTTTAACTGAATTTAATTTTACTAATTTATTTTTTAATTATGCATATGTGGTGGATTGACCCCGGCTGGACATCAGGGGGCCACCAAAGCTGCTCTATCACTACCCTCCTCAGCTGGGTAGAGGAAGAAGATATAACAAAAGGGTCATTGGTTGAGGTCTCTGGGCAGGGAGAGATCATTCACCAATTACTGTCACAGGGAAAATAGATTCAAGTTGGGGAAATTAATTTAATTTATTGCAATCAAATCAGATTAGGGTAATGAGAAATAAAAAATCTTAAAACATGTTTTCTCCCATCCACCTCCGTTTCTCCCCAGCTCAACTTCCCTTCTGATTTTTCTGCTTCTTCCCCCCAAGTGGCTCAGAGGGGCAGGCAGTGGTGGTTGTGGTCAGTTCATCATACTCTGTCTATTGCTGTTCCCTCCTCATTTCTCCACTTCTCCAGAGTGGGTTTCCTCTCACAGGAGGCAGTTCTCCATGAATTTCTTTAATGTGAGTCCCTCCCGCAGGACACAGTTCTTTACAAACTGCTCCAGAATGGATTCAATCCACAGGGTGTAGTCCTTCAGGACTGCTGCAGCATGGCTTCTCTGGAAGGTTCCAAGTCCTGCCAGCAAATCCGGTCCTCTCTCCATGGCTCCACAGGTCCTGCCAGGATGCTACTCCAGTGTGGACTTCCCACAAGGTCACTGTGTCTTTCGGGTTTCCACAGCCTCCAGCATGGGGTCCTTCACAGCGTGCAGAGGGGTGTCTGCTCGCTGTGCTCCTCCATGGGCTGCAGGGGCACAGCTGCCTCACCATGGTCTTCCCCGGGCAGCAGGGGAATCTTGGCTCCAGTGCCTGGACCACCTCTTCCCCTACTTCTCCACTAACTTTGCTGTATGTAGAGTTGTTCCTCTCACATATTCTTACTCTGCTCCCTGGCTGATGTTGGGCAGCTGTTTTTCCTCTTAAATCTCTTATCCCAGAGGCACTACCATCATTGCTGATGGGCTCAGCTTTGGTCAGCATCAGATTCATCTTCGAGCCAGCTGGAATTGACTTTGACAGATGTGGGAATTTTATAGGTCACTACATTCCTACATAATTTTCCACACCAGCCCCTTTGTCCTGGTTCTCTTAGAACCATAATCTTCTGATTATTCTTCTTACGTTAGTCATATCCTTTGTTATCTGTTTTGTCAAAGCAGTCACTATCAGAGGGTCAGAGTGACCAGACATGATGCCTTCACTTCTGTTCTTGCCTTGAGTTTATCTCTCCCATGGCTTCCACTGTACCAGGGCCAGAAGGTTGGCAGCGCTGCCTGATTCACCTTCTGTAGCTGTCTGATCTTCCACAGGCAGCTTCTCACAGAAGCCACCCCTGTAGCCTGCCCTGCTACCGAAACCTGCCTATACAGCATAGTGTGAAAAGAGAAGATAACACTCTAAACATAGAAAGACAAAATCATAACAAACTTATCCACGTACCAGCATTCTGAAAACTATCTTTATCATCTTGGTTTCACTGGTTTTATGGATCCACAGAACTACAGCGTGGAACTTATGCACTAATGGTGAGTTAACATCACTGTTTTAGTAAGAGTGACCTGATGAAATATATCTGTATCCTAAAATTCTTTAGTACAGAGCCACAACTGTATCAAAATTCAGGTTTCCCTTTGTAGAAAACTGTATTTAGTTGGTCCTGTGGTTCTGAGTATTGCCAAGAGAATATGAAATAAAATAAATTCTGAAATGATGGTAACTTAACATTTTATTTGATCTTGCAAAATTACAATTCTTAGTGGCAGTTTTCTTATGAAAAGGAGGGAAAAAATTGCAAATGGATCAAATCAAATGACATCATGTCAGAGTTCTGCAGTTTCTTTATTTTCCACAGTATCTTAGCATTAACATTAGCTACAAGTAATATTTTCTTTATTTTTAATTTGAAGAATTTATGTTCCATTTGTGTATTTATAGAATTCCTAAGACCATTTAAGAATATATGAAGCTACTGCTTCCAATATGTAAGAGCAGAAATTCATAAGCCTGAGAGTTTCTTAACCTTCTTTGCAATATGAAGCTACAATAAAATCTAAAATAGAATCTTCCCTGAGTCCACAGGACTAAGGAGTATCCTCAGTACAAATGAGATTCAGAATATCATCCTCCACTCATTGCTGCAGGAAATTTCTACTTTTAGAAATCCCAGACTTTAAGAAAATAATTTTAGAGAAGTTTGTAAGAAAAAAAATATCTTTGACAAATGAACAAATATTTCCCTCTATCTTCTGACACATGAAACTCTGAATCCACTCATTGTTTTTTCTTTCCTATTTTCTTACTGCCATTTTCTCTCAACTTTTTTCTATTAATCAATAAATATTTTTAGTAGAATCAACTCTGCAAGGAGTGTAATCAGTCTTGATAACAACATCATTTACTGTGCCAGTATCTAACAAAAACAAGCAGACACTGCAGTACTTCTATTCAAAACAATGTTTGAATTATGATGTCTTTTATTTTTGAGGGATTTCAACAAACTTTTAATAATTATTAAGCTAGAAGTATGTTGTGTAGCACTTTGAAATGTCATGCTTTTTGAACTTTTTGGAACTGATGTAGAATGCTGTTAAAAATTCTGAAGAGCTAGGTCTACTGACTAGTCTACAGCTATCAGATTTTCATTTGACATACACGTATCTTATTTCATTGCAACAAAAAAATGAAATTAAATTTTCTGCAGAATGCTAATTCTCATGATCTATTATAAGAACAGCAATTGATAACAAATTAGGAACTTCATGACTGGGAATAGGAAAAATCTAGAAAATTAAGACCTTTACAAAAAGTAGTTTTCTCTGAAACAGTGGGACCCTTTTACATAGTATTATAACCAAGAGATCCCTACCGATATTTACTGATTGTCTGTGACTTTTAATGTAATCCTTGTATAATTCAGTACAGCTCCTAATTCCTTAAATGTAACTGTTATGAGTTTTCCTCCATCTTCTTTCATGATACTTATTTCAATGTGTTATAGTTATCATTAAAAAAAAATTGTCCGCTTCTGCATGTCCATAAGATCTAATATATAAGTAAGGTATATATACATATATATATGTAAAATTTTGTAATAGGAAATGCAGAATCAATTTTTAATGTATATATGTTGAACTGTTTTACCAAAGCAAATACTGCTGAGATGACAGTTTTGCTTCTTTCAATTCTTAAAGAGGGAGACTTGTCTTAAAACAAAACAAAAAAAAAAAATCAAATAAAGGCAGAGGGAGAATATTCCAGACCTGTATTTTTCTGACATAGAGCCTAAATATTGCAACCATTTGGATGGGTCACAGATCACTTACCTGTAGAAACATAGGGTTTGGGTTGGATGGTACCTTAGGTATTATCTAGTTCCAACTGTCCTACCATGGGCAAGGATAACACCCACAAGAACAGGTTCCTTAAAGGCCCATCCAATCTGGACTTGAACACTTCTACTGATAGGGCATCCACTTCTCTGGGCAACATGTGCCAGTGCCTCACCTCCACCACAGTAAAGAATTTCTTCTTAAGCTCCAATTTAATTTTTCCTCTTACAGCTTAAAACCATACCCTTTTGTATTATCACTATCTGCCCATGTGAAAAAACCATCCCCTCTCTTTTTTATAAGCGCCTTTTAAGTACTAGAAGGCTATAAGATGTTACCAGAACCTTCTCTTCTCCAGGCTGAAAAACCACAACTATCTCAGCCTGCCTCCACAGGAGAGGTGCTCCAACCCTCTGATCATCTTTGTGGCCCTTCTTGGCTTGTTCCAACTGGTCCATGTCCTTCTCATGCTGAAGACCCAGATCTGCGTGCAATACTCCACGTGGGATCTCACAAGTAGAGGGGAGAATCATCTCTCTCAACCTTCTGGCCATTTATCTCGATGTATTCCAGGATGAAGTTGGCTTTCTGGGGTGTGATTTGTCATGCTTTCTGGCATGCTATTGGCATGTTTCATCTATGAGATTCCTTAAATCCTTCTTCACAGAGCTGCTGCCAATGAGTTCTTTCCCCAGCCTGTGCTCATATCTGGGATTGTCCTGAACCAGGTGCAGCACATCACACTTAGAATTCATGAATTTCATGAAGTTCCCATAAGCCCACTTCTCAAGTTTGTCCAGGTCCCTCTGAATGCCATCCTTTCCTTCTACTGTGTCAAGTGCATGATTCAGTTTTGGGTCACCTGCAAACCTGCTGAATGTGCACTCGATCTTGCTGTCTATGTTGTTGACAATGATATTAAAGACCACCAGCCCAAAGACAGAGCCCAGGGGGACACCACGTGTTACCAGCCTCCACCCAGACATAGAGTCATTGACCACAACTCACTGGCTGTGTCCACCCAGTCAAGTTCTTACCCACCAAATAGTCTACCTCACCAATGTATGTCTCTCCAACCTGGAGATAAGAATGTGAAGTGGGACCATGTTGAAGGCCTTACAGAATTTTAGATTGGTCTTCTCTTGTCAAATATTGCAGTTGCTCCATCATGGAAGGCATCAGACTGGTCAGCACAATTTCCCCTTGTTAAAGCCATGCTGGCTGGCTCAGATCACCTCTTTGTCTTTGATGCGCTTTAGCATTTCTTCAATGAAGATCTACTTCATGATCTTAACACACACAGAGGTGAGGCTCACTGATCTGTAGTTCCCTGTATCTTTCTTTCTCCCTTTTTTAAAAATAGGACATATGTTACCCTTTTTCAAGTCCTCGGGGACATTATCTTACTGCCATGACTTTTTAAATATGATGTTTGGCATCAATATAAGCCATTTCCATCAGGACCCTTGGATATAGCATGCCACCAGGCCCCATTGATTTGTGGTTGTTCAATTTCATTAGTCTCAAACCTGTTCTTCACTTGCAGTGGTATATAGTACCAGTAAGTGAGGCAAAAGTTTAACTAAACACCAGCATTTGCACAATCAAATACAGTGTTGGTTAATAGTGTTTTCATGTTTTCCAGTAGAATTATAAATCAGAAGAGAGTAGCTACAGAAAGACAGAGATAATTTCAATACCATGTATCCAAGCAGCATAACTGTTATGGGGTATATCCAAAATTTGCTAGTAAAATAGAGTTTAGATGTTTTGAGGTAGTGATATTACAATAAAGATACAATGTTTTATCTATAAAAGAGATGCTGCCTAGTTATTTTTATAGGATTGTAAAATATGATTGTATTTCCTATTATTGCCTGCAAATATTCCATAAATTTTATGCTATTTGATATCATGGCTTGCTAATGATATCTTGCAGGGGAAAAAAGTAGATTTATTGTAAGTTTTATGAGCTCATACAGGCAGAGAATAGCAATTATAAATAAGCTTTCTTGCTACAACTGAAAAACATCTGCTAATTTCTTCAAGGATAAAAGAAACATTAGTGGTTAAAGGTTTGATATATCTGTCTTAGTTAATAAAAAACACGTTTACACATAATTTTTCTACTATGCTGGTGCTATCTAAAATATACTTGAATATTAATAGAAACTAAAATGATTTCTTCTTGCACAAAGACTTCAGTTCTAGATGAAATTTTCACTGTTTGTGCTGATCCCAGTGAAACATTTAGGATTTGATCTCACTACCTTCCTAAGTCATGGGAAGAATCAAGATCAAAAAGATTTGAGGTGAGTTATCTACTACTGAAACAGAGGTATTCCACTCAGATATGAAGGTTTTTGACTACTCTGATGCACACAAAATTTATCCTAAAAAACTTTCTGAAAAGCAACTTTGGGAAAATGGATTTCTTCTGAGTAAGGACCAGAACAATCCAAAATATTCAACTAAAAAGAATATTGTATATTTAAAAAGCTTTTTTTCCCCCTCACAATTTAGCTTGTAATACTTCATTTTACCTCAACCTACAGAAAGAACAAAAAATTTATTTTGTAATATACTAATGACACCCTCAGGCACTCCCTGGAGCTGGGCATTCCCTGCAGATGGAGATTTAGATAGCTGCATATTGACATGGGAGTTCTCTCTGGGTTGCCACATTCCTTCTGATGACAGCTTTTAACCAGGTGAGAACAGAGCTAGGTCGGTTCTAGCTGGGTAGGTGATGACCACTAGTTGAGCTCGCCTCTGGGGCTGGGAGGGTGCCTGTCCCCTCCTGTGAGAACTGCCACACCTCACCTTGTTTGCCTGCCCTGTTCCCAGTGCTCCCAGGAGCCATTTAAATCTCATTTAAATCTCTCATTGCCCCTGGCAATGCCCTCACCACATCAGCCTCTCCTGCCAGCACTGCTGACTCTCGGTGAGTTCTCCATTCAGGTTCCCCAAATTCCAGGAACCCTGTGCTCAACCCATTCTAGTGTTCAGTCCCCAAAACTTACTGTAGCTGCTGTTGCTGCTCACCTCACTAGCTTTTTATATAGTCCATTCATCATTTAGTGTGATAGTTTCAAAGGGTGCTTTTTTTTTCTAGTATTCTAGGGATCTTTTCCCATATGTATATTTCTACAATTGAGTTATGTATAGGAATTTCATTATAACATATTAATTGCAATTTTTTTGGTGTTATTAATTCATTTAATGAGCTTCCTTTTCCATGAAACCTGAATTCTGTCTGTGCAAAGCCATTACTGAACCTATTGAAAATGTATTTTACTTAACTTTAAGTTAAGATAAAATCTGAAGTCTTGACTCCAAATAAACTACTTTCATGAATAAAAAACCATGAAGAAAGCAAGCCCCTTCTTCTCTGAGTACTTTGGAGTGTTTTCAATAGATAATCAATGCATATGTCAAAGGTAGATAAAAGTTCTTTAATTGCTGTGGTTTTTCTCCCTTAAATTGTCAATGATTTCACAATTACTTTGGTTTATTTACACTAAAGGTAACCTTTATCACTCTAACATGTCTCTGGTGAAGCATGAAAACTCCAGGAACCCATTCATTGTCTTGTTTATTCCTCAAATTCAAGATTATTAAATTGACCTTTTGCTTTCATTATAAACAGACTCATGAAAAAAAGTTTAGAATAAAATTCAAACCATTAAATTACAATTATTTTTAGTTTTATTTTTTTATTTATATATTCATTTAGACTGAATTTTTTTAAACCACTAAAATTAATCCTGTACATCTGGTCCAAACCAGTAAAATTTCAATGTTTATCTCATTTAAAATAGATGAGGATTTGACTACATAGGTTGCTTTTCTTACTGTATCTCTAGAATAGCTAAATATGTATTTTATAGTTTGTGTGGCGTTTATTCTAATAAATTCTTCATTTTCATTATTCTCTACAGGAACTCAAAGATATCTTCATCATTCTTATTTCTTTCTATTTCTTTACACAACATATTTAATTAATTTCTTTTTCAATTCTGCCACATTTAAATGATAGGCAATTTCATGAAAATCAGTTTCTAAGGAATATCAGTTTCTAGGCAATTTCATGAATATCAGTTTCTAAGGAAAACAACAGCACGTTATAAAGTATTTCTATCATGGGCACACAATTCTAGGACTCCATAAATAATTTGGGCTTTAGTTTGGTTTTTTATACTACATCAAAATATGATGACAGATCAATAAGAACTCTGCACCTAAAGAAATTTGTGCAGGCTCAATTTTATTTTGAATGAAATTTTATTTTGAATGAAATTGATTTTTTGAATTGAATGAATGATTTTATTTTGAATGAAATTTGACTTCCAGAGAGCTTTCACTTCAATCTAGTTCTCTTATTACAACCTCAAACAAATGGATAAATCAAGAGTCTGGAATCAGAGAATGTATAGCACCTGTAATTCAGACATTGATGAGAGGATGTGGAATTTCCATCTATGGAGATATTGAAAGCCCAACTGAACTTGCTCCTCACCAGCCTGTGCTAGCTGACCATTCTTTGAGCTGTGAATCTGAACTATAAGGTTTAGCTTTCTGTCTCAGACAGTTCCTTTCCAAGGTCCCTATCTATCTCAAAAATTCTCTGGTATCTTGATTCTATGATCCTATAACATGATCTAACATGATCATGATTAATTTTGATAGGTCAAAATAATTTTCTATTAAATTTAATTTACAAAAAATTATTTTAAAATCTAAGTTTTATGCTTAATAGCTATGATACTCTTCAAAGTATCATAGTTATCAAAGTTAAAACTTTGCATCAATTTTCAAGAATTTAAGGATATTTAATTCCTAAATTTAACAGAACTTCCACTGAACCTTCTTTCTGGGGAAAAAATCTTAAAATACAAAAATACTTTTAATCATTCTGTATGTTTTTAAACAATAACATGTAGTGATGCCGTGCTTTTTAGTACTGATGTAAATTGCAACTGAATAATTTGGATCAAGCCTCTAAATACAATTTCCTAAACAGGCATGTCTTTTTTCTTTTCCCCCATTTTTTCTGCAACCCACTTTCAGCTTAAAGTAGGGCTCATATGTCATCCTAGAATCCCACAGGATACCTGAATGTGTACAGTACTAACAGAACCTCTTTATAGTTCTAAATATTTCTAATATCATTGTCATATAAACTTTCCTCTGATATGATTTCATCCATCTAAGTGAATACCAAGGAAAACCATACTTGGATAGTTTGGACCCACCTGCATACAGCACGTGAAATGAAAGTTTCTATACAATTTGTACACGTGACACTAACCTGATTCTCACGCTATCACAGCAGCTGATCTGGATAGTTCCTGTATCTGTACAGTACAATACACTCACTTTGTCGTCTGCTGTTTACTAATTGATGTACACCTGAATTTGCAGATGTGACCCAAGAGTTATATCCAAGTAAGCAAAGGATGTAAAACCCTAGTATTTTCTGCTACACTGAAAATCTGCAAACAAATGTCCTTAACTATTACCTCCAAATCATGAAAGGAAACTATTCTGCTAGGAAAATATTCTTTCATAGAAGTCACTTCCATTGTTTTTTAAAATATCCTTGAAAAGCATACAGGGACAGGCTTTCACACACCCACCAAATTCATACTTCTAATTGTGGCCAAATTTCTATTGAAATTCCCTTAAAAATTTGTTAAAATTAAATTGGTTTTGGCACTGGAGAAAAAGTGTTTCTAAAATTTTCACTTATATATTTTAATCACCAATCTAACATATTTATGCAAATCTGCTTTTCTTTGCAATATATTTATATATTCATTTTATATTTAAGTGAGGATTCCTCACAGTGTTAATAAGTATTACTTTATAATTTCTGTGGTCCCTAACACTGGCAATTGAGCTGTTAAGATGATTCGTGCTTATCCTAGCAAAAAAAAGAAAATAATAAGTGAGTGGTTTTGAGTCTTTTCGTAATGCTGCAGGAAGAATTCCAGCCCAGCATTTGCCCTCTTCCTCTTTCTCATCCACTGTTATTTTGTGTCATAATGCATCATTACAGAGTGATGTTTGCTTCTGTACAAGTCAGCAAAAAAGAAATTGCATAGCCCACTTTGGCTTCTTTGCTTTGCATTAACAATGTCAGTTTTGATTTGTTATTTTTCAGAATGTTTCAAGCACTGCCAACTTGAAGTATTTTATCCTTATAGAAAAAAAATACTTTTTTTTATTTGAAAAAGCAAATTAAAATTTTTCTATTACTTTTGCACAAGTGAAAAAAACAGATTAATATTGCAATATTAATATTTATTGAGAATGTTTTACTCAAGATACCGTGAAAATTCATGTCTTTTGTTTGGTTTTTTTCATGAGCCTATATTTAGTTTTTCTTATTATTAATAGATCAGTTGAAGACCAGTTTGTTTACAAATAAATATTGGAATTTAGTGAGATGGAATGTTAGCTGACAGAAATGTATATAGTAAAAAAAGACCCTTAAAATATATTGTACATATATATGACATATTTTATTTCAGTCATATTAATAAAACTATCTGTGATAAATTTCTTTGTAGCAGCTTGTGTAGGCTTTTTAAAAAATTATTTGTGCTTCAAATAGTGTTGGCAATGCAATGTTGTATAAAGTTTCTTGTCACTAAAGATGTACTACTTGAACATACCTCAATGCACTGTTTCAAGGTTTTATCCTTTCTACATTGAAAATCATCACTCAAAGAACCTCTTCCATGCATTTTGGAATTGTTAAATGATGAGAAAAATTTTGTTGAGAGAAGCGTCTTCCAACAGCAGATAGGAGTGATTGAAACTCCTGATTATATCTGTAAGTTGATCTAGATGTCTACTTGTTCTTTGATTTTGGGGTACCTTAACAATATTTATTTGTAAACA
>WAAG01089333.1:10784-38672 GCA_013390105.1 Tichodroma muraria
CAGCTCCTCTTCTGCCAGGCTCATCTGTTTGTCCAGGCACACACATGAAGGGGCAGGGAAGCTCTCCAGAAGCAACACTGTCATCTGAGCACTGGTGAAGCTTCAGGATTAGGATAAGGCCTTCTGTGTTGAAAAATTTAGGATGATCTGTTATTCAGGGGTATCTGTGACAGCAATATTGGCTGGGTCCATCCTAGTGCCTATTCTTTAGGCTTCATACCAGACTTTTTTTCCTGGAAGCTTCTTCCAATTAAAGAAGCATCTGTTCCTGAGATCCTGTAATCTAATACTGATGGAGTCAATGGCTCAGAATCTTGAGCTCTGATTTCTGTGGGGTTTTTTTTCTGTGTATATCTTGAACCCAGTTCATCGTTAGTATTGGTTTTATCTGCTAGAAAGGGGAAATCCAATGCCAGTCTGCTTCCCACAACATTTCCTGCTGTCCTGCTCCTGATGATGGCACTGGAAAGGAGAAGCTGCCCCATCCACACACCCTGGACATTCTTATGGTACTATATAGTACTCTCTAGTAAAATTGAGTTGGTATTCCTGGATTCCTGGGGGAGAGGCTTGTGTGCAAGGATCCAGTTACACTTGGCTTTCTGTGACCCACTCTTCACCTCTGGAGATCAGGTTCTGGAGTCAGGCTTAGTGAATGGCTGTTTCTTCTGCCTCCATCAGGGGAGTCAGAGGTGGGAGAGGGGCAGTTCAGGAACATGGCTGGCCATAACATTTTGTCTCACCTTGTGGGGTTTGCACATCTCAGGAGTGGAATAGATGGGCATGGTCTTTCTGAAGGAATCTCAGTTGCAGAAGGTAAGTAGGTGTTTCACTTATTCTAGTAAACATTTTTTTTTATTACTTAACTCTTAATTCATCATAATTAAATAGTCTTACCTGTAATTTGAACATTATTAGTTTACTAATACTTTAGAATTAATCAATAGTCAGAACTGTAAATAACAAGGCGTTACACGTTCCCAGTGTGTGTTGCCAAGAAACAAGGTTTGTGCTTCCGTTGGCTTGCTGTCATCAAGGGCTGTTCTGTGTTTCAGGCACTTGAGTAAAACCAAACAGAGCATGAAGCAGACTGTACCTATGGAATCACAAACTGTTGGAAACATAGATTATTTCAGATTTCATTTACAAGATTGTAAATCTCATCTAGCACTTAAAAATTAGAAAAATTAAATGTAATAATCTCTGAGCGTTTATTGGCTGAATTAATTGTAGAACTGAGTTCAGTCTTATCTGTGACTCTTGCTTTATTCTCTGTGAGTCAAAGAATATTTTTGGACACTTGAAGAACTTGCACCTTTTGCCTGATAGTGTTTGGGGTGAATTCATGGGTAGAGAGATGTTGTTTTGAGGAATACAGGTGTTACAAACTCCTTCCAGAAATTTGTGTCTGCTTGATGGCCATCTTATGAGCAAGAGGCTGGTGCTGGAAGAGATGAATTCTGTCTTTCATGGCTTCAAATGTGATTGGAGGAAAAAGTACCTTCTGTTCAGAGTTACTGCTTCCTATGTCCTTAACATTTTTAAATTTTATGCAAACTAGTACAGTAACAGAGAAAAAAAAAGGGACATACTCTTATGGTATTGTGCTTATTATTAGTAAATAACATTTTTAGATGCTTTTGAATACCTCCATTAATTTCAAGTATTATGACATAGAAAAGGGCTTCAGGCAGAGGTGGATAAAGAAATGCAGTTTACTGTAACGTGTAGTATCAATACTCTAATTATTTGCCATTTTGGGTGGCATAATGCAGTCCTTGTCTCGAAAAGGCTTGAATCAGAGGGAAATATGAATGATGGAGATCCATTTAATGCCAGAAGATGGAGGAGGGGAACAAAGTGCCTCTGCTCAGCCTTCCCTCCAGGAAAGCTGCGCTTCTCCTTTAGCAGCATTAGCCCGTCTGTTTGCCAGTAAAGCAAACTGACAGTTGTTCTTAGGTTGAAAAAAGGGTCCTGGTGTCAAGAGAAACCTTTGGTGTATATATTTGGTTTAATTATTTCTTACATTCAGCTGCCTGCACAGCTTCTGTGACAAGTTCCAAGACTGAGCTACTGGTGCAGGTTTGTTAGAATGTTCATGCTCCTGTGTCTGAACTGAACCTAGTTCAAAACTCCTTGCTCTGTTTTTGGGTTTTAAACAGACGCTTTTAGGACCATTGAAAATTATTTTTTTGTCAGTGTCTACCAGCTAGTTCAAAAATCTAGGAAGTCAGAAGGAGAAAATGACTAGCTTTATTCTGAAAGATTGGATTTGGATTTGAAACAATGTGAGTAGTTGAATTGCAAGAAGATATTTAAATACCTACTGGGGTTTTGCCCAGCTTTAAATAAAAGTAATAACTAAACGATGTGCTGGGTTGCCTGAGGTTTTTGCAGCTCCAGCAGCACAGTTGATTTAGAGCTGCTTTGTGTTTGGATACATGAAAATACAGCCTCTTGTGTGGCTGCAGTCTAGACATCACTCATGGGAGAAGCAGCTTTCGGTATTTCAGTACGTTCATGGGTTTTGTTTGAGCAGGGCTGCTGGAAACTGGAGTGAGGAATAAATAAGCATTTTGTTAGTCTGTTAGTTTGATATCAACAGCACAAACTGTATGGCTAATTGCTGTGCAAACGGCATTTCAAGTTAATTCCACCAGGGAGACTCCAGAAATAAACTCGGTGGTCGCAGCTTTGAAAGTCACTTGTGGCAGCTTTGAGTCCGAAAATAAACACTGCACCCACGGTTTGTAAAACTGAAGGAGCTGGGTATCGTCCTCTGACCCCAGCTGTGAAGAGGGAGGACCTTGCACCATCTAGAGGAAAAGAAAGCATAGTCAGAGGGTTAGGAAAGGAACTGGGGAGAAAAACCGACAAAATCTCGTTTCCTCTGTTATTTTTAAAACACAGCGGAGTAGATACTGGCAGATTCTAAAGTTATTTTTGCACTTTTGTCACATTACATGAGGAAACAAGGATCAGTAGTGCAGAAAATAGCCTAAAGAGGTGGTGGAAGTCATCAAGAAGAAATTAAAGTTTTATGGAACAACTAGCCTCGTCTGTATTTTCAAATATATCAATGTTTTAATGTGTGTAGGTATATGCATTAATTTAGTCACGCATCTTCTAATTCTTTATAGTGTAGTGGGAACAAAGACTCCCCCAAGGAATTCTAAGTTCCTAACTTCAGAAGACGCTTGTGTTTGTTTGAAGTCAGGGCAGGAGGCTCTGTCAGAGACAGAGTTGGGTTGCTGTAGAGCTACGTGGGGTCATTTGATCACTTATTGAAAGCCTCACTTTTGTGTGCTTCAGGAAGTTATTTAGAGAAATTACCTGTTTGTGTGGAACTGAACGAATTCTTTTCTGTAGAATAAGGTAATATTGAAGCTTAATCCAGGGGCTTCTTTGAGGGCCTTCAAGGACTGTCCATCCTAAAATAAAAATAAGAATGTCCATCCATTCATGGACAGAACCACAGAACCTCACTAGCAAGCTCTGAGACCACTTCAGAGGCAGTCCTCACCTGGGTGGGCGTCTAAACTAGTCTGGGATTCATTTAGTGAGTAAAACATGGCACTTACATCTGGGAGTTGTGTCCTGGCAGATGACTGGCACTGGAGTGGGCAGACAGGTGAAATGGAGGTGATGCTTGGCTGGGCTTGGAGAGCTTAGAGGTTGGTTGGGTATTTGTCTATAGTTAGTCTTACTTTTGACTTAGTAAAGTACGTGCTTTACTTACCCTTAGGTAATAAGTTCTACTTTATTTCACCAGAAGCAATCAGAAGCTCAATTGCAAAACCACGCTTTTGACTGAGATTTCTTTCCCTATGAAGTGCAACTTACCTAAGTATTGAACAATGATATTTTAAAGGAAAACTATGGCTGTCTCTTTTAGACCTGATTTTTTTCCCCCAACAGTAGCCTTGTATGTGGACAATGGAGAGAAGATTCCAGGTTATTGAAAATTAAATGGAAATGCAAAACTGGCCTGTTTGTAAAATAAGTGATCCTGTCAAGTGTCTGAATATACAGATACACCTGTGTTCCACTCTCAGATCCATCCCTGGGTTATTTTTGTCGTTTTAGGGACTACTTGCATTCTAGTTTCAGAGCTGAAATGCCAAAATTCATTTTGTGCAGGTTTGAGGGGCTTTTTTTTCCTGTTTGTTTTTACTTTATTTTGAAACCCTACGTGCCGGGCAAAAGCCGCCTAAAGGCTGTGCTCCAGCACAGGTGAGTTACAAGTTCAGTGTGTAAAAACTGGGTGTCTGATTGGTTTGCTTGTGCTCTAGGTTTACTTTCCGTGGTATATGTAGGTTAGCAGTGCTGTTTCAGAGTTTGTATGGGCGCCTTGGGTTTCAGGAATTGTTTTCCATTGATACAATAAGCATCCACAAATCCGCAGTTCTTCCGAAGAGCAGGAGGAGGGATTGCTTTTTGCTGCATGACCCTCATCAGGGGATCGGCCTTAGGAGGGGCAGCTGAGCAGCGCTACTGTGAAAGTGAATTCCTGTTGATTTTGGAGCTTCTGTTACTTTGTGGAATCGCGCGGGCCTCATGTAAACTCTTTGCTCCTGCCCTCCTCGTCTGGCCTGGCCGTCTGCAGAGGCCACGGGAATGGGCAGTCCCGCTGGGGAGCGTTGATCCCCGCTCACTGGACGGGCGCTCACCTGGCGTGGCTTAACAATCTATTTCTGCCTTTCCGAGCTCGTGCCGCGCTGAGCCGGATCAGCTGTGCCGTGGGTGGGGAGCCGTGGGTGGGGAGCCCGGGGCCCCTGGGCTCGTGTGTCCCCTGCCCGGCGGGCTGGGAGCCCCCCGGCGGGAACAACGCGCTGCAGGGATGCGCTGTTTGGAAGTGCCACCCTGACAGATTTCCCGTGTGAACGGGGAGCTGTGGAGCTGTGCTGTGTCACCCTCGGTGACACGCAGGTGCCCCAGGCAGGCAGCCGGGGTGTCACGGGTGCAGATTAGCTGCGCTCAGCGCAGGTGCCACGGAGAAGTGTGCCTCGGGGACACTTCCAGAGGAGCTGGGCTGATTTCCCTGGGGAAGAGCTGCATTCCGATCTCTGTGCAGCTCTCCTAGGGCTGGGAGCCTGGTCAGGAGCCTGGAGGGAGCATCACCCAGAGCCCTGCTTACCTGGGACCCATTCTGAGGTCCCAGTGCATCAGGCCCTGGGCTTGGTGTGACAGTCACCTGACATTAGGGAAGTCAGGCGCTGAAATTTAAATCCCAATTTATCTCTACACCTCTGTGCCACACAGGGCAACATTTAAGACTTTGTTCTTCAAGCCAGTTAGCCAGAAGGACAGGCAGGGTTCCCTGAAAGGAAACGTTGTGTCCCATTTTAAGCACAAAAAAAGGGATGTGAGAGAAGAGCGTGGTGCATGTGCTCTCTCAGCTAGCTCTATTCTCTCTTCTTAACTCCTCTTGTTGTATTTGAAAGTCTCCTGTCAGCACACTTGTTCTGGTCCACAGTAAAGTTCAGATACAGCAAAGTTCCTGAGAAACAATATCCATTCAAACCTTTTCTTCTCCTCAGTCTTTTGAACGTCTCTTCAGAAGGCTAACCTGTGGCGTTCTCCCTGAGTGTATCATGGAAAGAGTTTTGGAAAGCTTAGGGGAGTTGTTTATTTATCCTTGTTTGGCTTGCCTTGAGCAGCACTATTATAAACTATAGAGCTTGACTGTATTGCTCAGCCACCTGGAGAAACATAAAGCTGGAAGTAATACTTTTTTTCAGAATGTTAATTCTGTAATGTTTTCAAAGAAATTAGAGAGGGCAGAGCGTTCTCAGGAAGCAGGACACAGTAGGAAATTAAAATCCAGATTCACTGACCTTTTTAGCTAAGAGCTTCTCATGGAATTAATCCAGCTTTGAGCTAAATTAATTTTTTTCTGAAGGATTTACTTTCTGTGCATGCACAGCTGTTTGGCTTTCCTCTCCCGGCCCAAGTGCAGCGCGGGGCAGAGGCTCTCCCTGCCGTGCTGGAGGCACTGCGGCGACAGCAGAGCGGGACAGAGCCCTGTGGGGACAGGGACACGTGGGCAGGGACAGAGCACAGTGCTGGCATGCTCAGCTGCTTGGGCTTGGCTCCGGCTCGAGGTTTGGTTGTTCTGCATTAACGATGAAGGCAGCAGGCAGAAGGTGTCAGGCCACTCTCCCTTCACCACGAGACCATATCCATTCATTTCCATCTCTGGGCCTCATCTCTTTCCATGTTAGTGCCACTAACAATGTCAGTGTGCTGTCTCTGAAGTGTTTGGAGAGGTCTTCTGTGGATGGCATTAGAGCCAGGCAGTGGTAGACAGCCTTTTCGTCAGATTAAAAAAAATCCTCTAAACTGGTCTCTGTTAAGAGAGAAGCGATTCTATCTCGGTCTTGTGTGGGCATTTGCTATAGTGAAATTATTTAAATAAGTCAGGATTTGGGTGTGCAGCTCAGGCAGGAAGGAAGGTTTTATTACAAATCCTCCACCAAGGCAATTCCCGCATTCCAGCCAAGTCTTTCAGATCGGTTAGATGTTGTTGAAATTTCACTTGCAATAAGTAACTTCAGCATACTAATACTGAAGTTAAACTTTTTTTTTTTTATTAAGTTTTTCCAGTTGGTACACTGAGAAATTGATAACCAACCCTAAAGCTCTCATGTCATGCCCAGGTCCTTTGTGCTTGCAGAGAAGGGGGGCACAGACGTGCCCTTGCTGTGTGCTGGGCCACGTGCTGCCTGCTGCAGGTCCTCCGTTCCTGTGCGTCCGCTCACGTCAGCACTGCTGCTTGAAGGAGACTCCTTTGAAACTTTCAGCATAACCAGGCTCAGGAGATGTTTAAAATAGCTGCTGTGATAGGAAACCTTTGGACTAGGAGTCGCTTTGACACTCACCGAGTTTCACTTTGTAACTGGCAGTGCTGCAGCTCGCTCATTTTGTCCACTTGGGGTGTTTTTTCTCTTTCATTTTTTTGCCTTTTTGTCCCCTGTGTTTATCTGCAATATCTGCTGCAGCTCTGACTTCCTGCCGCTCTGAACTCCGGCTGTTTCCTTGCTTTAACTTGACCTCAGTGCAGTTCTTGAGCAACAACAGTCTTGATTTTTCTTTCTTGAGCTGTTCACATCCTGACCCACAGACTCACAGAACCGTTAATTGGAGAGGTACCTCTGGAGGCATCGGTCATTTGGCCACCTCCGATGTGAAGCAAGACTTGGATCCTTCCTAGCTTTGTCCAGCTGAGTCCAAGACCTCTAACCCTTCCTAACCTGACGGTGAAACTGTGTTTCTGATTTCTACCATAGAGCGACATGAGTATTTCTGAGGAACCCTTCAATGCTGTTTTCACTGCCTGGGTAATGAGGATTATACCCAGTGCTCAGGAGAGAGTGCTGTACAGAGAGGGTCTCATTGTAGCAGAGTGAGCAGTGCTCTGTGTTGTTGGTGTGGTGAGAAGAGAGCTGCCAAGTTCCCCTGCTTCAGTTCATGCAGGTTTTCTCTCTCATTTGACAAAAGATGCAGCAGTTTCTGCTCTGGGTTTGATCCTGCCATGCAGCTGGGTGGCAGTGTGTGATCTATCCCGCTCGTATAAAGCATCCCTTCTATTAAATTTGCATAGTTAGGGAAGTATGTGCAGTAGGAAAAGGTAATTCATGGCTGTTGGGTTGAAAGTGAACTTTGTCTCTAAACATTAGGGAAGCTTGTGTTCACCAGTGCAGTTATCAAAACACCAACACTGAATGTTCATGAACCACTTAGTGAGAAACTCAGTGACAGAGTCTCTAAATGCTTAAATTAGTTGCCTTGTGCCCTACTTAGTTTGAATGGATAGAGCTCATATGCCATGTTCACTATTTTTTTTTCTCCCCTATGATTAAAAATCCCAAAATCGTATGTTTGCTGCTGCCACTTTAGAGTTTCTTTTGCCTTTTGCTCTTTTTTTTGCAATGACCCTGTTATTTTGAGCTAGTACACTGTGAGTTTTGGGTAGAGAATTTGTACTTGACTTTGTGGCAGCCTGAGTGTGGTTCTGCACAGATACAAAGCTGATGGCAGCAAGTGCTGTTCACATATTAGGTTTTTCTCACTGTAAATGACAACCTCTTACATAATAATTTAGTATGCACGCTGCTTAGATTAATATTCTCTTGAAAACTAGGGAAGACCCATAAGATACTTGTGGAGAGGTGTACTCTTACTTCGAGTTCAAATTGTATTCTGTATTTGCAGATAGCTAAATTTTATTTAATTCACTTTTTATGTGAACTCAATAAAACTTCAGTTGCTTATGGCTGCCTTCTGAACAGTTTCACTTCATACCTTATAAAGTTTGTTAATTTTTTTGATCTGGTTTATGCTGTTGTTACAGTAGGGTGCAGTTATGGGGTCAAGGTGTGTTTTGTTGGTAGCAAATCCAGTCTAATCCTCTGGTAAAATCATTTAAGTCTCTCTAGAAACAGGAGGAAGTTATCCCAAGGATTTTTTCAGCTATGATGGCCACACTTGGCTTGTTTTAGCTTGAATTCATCTTTGACCAGCTCTGCAAATAGTTGTCCTGCTGAATTTGTTTCTCCTGCTTTTTGTATCCCATTACTTTTAGTATTGGACGCAGAGCAAATTTCCTTCTGAGGTAAACAAGCAGATATATTTTTGTCTGGACTTGTATTTGTTTCTGCTTTGATTTATCAAGAAGTTCAGTTTTAAAGTAAAGTAACCTTTGATTTTACTTGATTTATTTTAAGGAAGGAGCAGCTTTGACCTCTCCCAGATTGCTGAGAGATACAATCTAAGGTGATTGTGTAACAAAGCCTCAGGAATCTCCAAATTACATTTTGTCACATCATTATAGAAAACAAAAATCGCTCTTTAGCAAAATGTTCAGCTGAATCCAGCATTCTGGGTTCTGACTGCACTCGGAAAGTTGTTTTTTGAAGAAAGGAATGTGCGCTATTTTTATTTTATTGCTTTATTATATATTTGCATTTCCCAGAAACATCAAGAAGCCCAGCCAAAATGGTCAGCTACCTCTGAAGTGGTTTTTATGAGAGACAGAGTGTCCTTTGCTCATCCCAGATCCTGCAAAGGGAGAGTATTCATCACCTGTAGGGCCTGAAACACGGGAGTGCTGCCAGCCTGGTCTGCCTGCGGGCCCCGGCGGGTTCTCGCTCCCCGAGGAGAGCGCCTGAATCATCTCGATGAAACGTGGAGATTATCAAACTAAATTCCCCTTTCACGCCTGCATGCAGTCTGCAGCCCGGTGCCTGTACAGATGCTGTCTCCGTTAGAGGCTTTGGCGTTTCGGTGCGCCTGCGGTGTTTCCTATGGAAAGCCCAGGGAGTGAGGTTGGGCGCTCGCTCGCTGCCCCGAGCTGGCCTTGCCGATGCGAGCCCGTGTGTCCGTGGCGCTGCACAGCAGAGCCCAGCCCTGCAGGGTGCTCCCAGCAGCTCATTCCCGCGGTCCTGCCGTGCTGGGGCTGAGCCCAGCCCTGGGGAGCTGCCCGTGGGGTGGGAGGGCTCAGCTGGGGTGGCCGGCTCTGCCCCCCGAGCAGGGCCCTCTGACCCGCTTAGGAGTCTTGGTCACTGGTTTGGCTTGTGGCAGGACCTCTAAACAAAAAAATCTTTGTTGGGAGGAGTAGAATCACTCAATGCCAGTCCTCTGTAACGCTGTCCAGGAGGGGCTGGGGTGTGATGTCAGGTTTGCCACATTTCAAGGTGTTGGGGGGTCAGAGACCCTGACCAGGAGCCTTTGGAGCCAGTCAGGCTTAGGGAATGCCCAGCAGGGCAGAGCCCCCTGAGAAGGGTGGGAATCCTACCGATCTTAACCTTACAGCCCTCAGAATGCGAACTGGAAAGTTGCGGCGGGAGTTTGTGGGTGCTGGAGGGAGGGTGGCTCTGTGTCCCCTTTGTGTTTCCATCCTGGCCCTTGTGCCTCCTTCTCCTTATCCTTCGGTCTCTCTTTGCGTCAGCGCATGTTTGAGGTGTAAAACACAGCAAGCAATTCCACAGCCTTGGTTTAGAAGAGGCGCAGATGTTGGCTCGTCTGTGGCCCTGTGAAAATAGGCCAGTGTTCTTGCAGAAATCTGTGGGAGACTTGCTTGTGGGTGGGGATTTTTCATTTTGTTTGTTTCTCCTCCTTGTTGTAGAATGTCAGTGCAGCATCAGCTCCCTCTTTTATCTCTGTTACTCAGCTGGTGGCAGCAACAGAGCTTTGTAGACTCAGAAAGCAAGGCAGCATTTAGAAAGTCTACTGGAAATTACTGTGAAATGGTGCCTAGAAGTGGCTATGCCAGTTTTCTTTCATTAAAGAAGCTGATGTGGATACTTGAAACCATCTAACTTGTCGTTTTTGGCTCTTGTTAAAACCTGCAGAGTTGTTATAGCCAGGAAGCATTAAAAATATGCATGGGACAAGGTTGGTGTACCCTGACAGTATCATTTCTTACTAGAGTAATTGTTACAGCTGAGAAAAAGCACTACTTTACCAGAGATTTTACCTGTGTTGTGCTTTAAGCCCGTATTTACCTTAAAAGATCCAACTTTATCTGCCTGGAAACCTTGCTTATTACATAACAGAACTGCTTAAAATGGTTTATTTGAGGAAAGTCTGTATGTTGGATGTATGCAAGGATAATCTGTAATACGTAGAAAGAAGGATATGATTTCTTCTCTTCTGCTGACGTAGATTTCTCCTGGAATTAGGAATCTTTGCAGTTAATAAAAAAAGAAAAATCTTACTTTTCCAGAATGAATTTGCCTTATGAGTAGTACGTGGTTTTATAAATTGTGCAGAGCGATGCTGTCTGTGCAATTCAATACTTGGTGTCATTGGGCAACTGAAGAGAGAAATAAAATCAGCCCATAGAGCAAGGCTCATATTTTATACCACAACAGAGCAGGAATTCATTGGGTTTGGTTCTTTTACTGTCCTTAATGAGTTCAGCCTTGGAAAGACAGACCTTGCAGTGCTGGTAGCAAAGCAAGCTGTGCTGCAGAATGTGGTCAGGCAAGGGGGATACAATTAACAAGTTCATAAGCACTGGACCAACTGGTCCCCCTGGGTTTTCTTTTTGAGGAAAGAAGATCAGTAAACTGGAACTTAATCTCTCTTTGTAGGTGAAGTCTGTGATAAATCTGCTGTTTGCTGCCTACACAGGGGACGTGTCTGCCCTCCGGAGGTAAAAATCAGTGGGAGTTTGGGAACAGGAATGCTGCTTGTTTGGCTCCTGCTGTTGGTGTTTGTTTAGGAACATGCACGTGCACTGTGTCTGTGTTGGGGACATTGAGCTGCATGAGCTAGAGATTAAACATGTTCACCCTAAACCAAACCAAATGACTCATCTATCTAACCATCAAAAAGGTACCCTCACACTATCCTGAATCCCATTGCATTCCATTTCTTTGGACCACAGTAAAACAATTTCTTTAACCATTTTTTAATAGCAGAAATGGCAGAAAATCCTGTCTGTACTCTCACCTGCTTTAATATTCAATTCTGAAAGTGCCACAGAAACTCAGGTTGGAAAATGTACATTGTTATTGGACAGATTAGGACATCTAGATTTGCTTTTTAAATCTGGAGGAGAATCTGGCAAAATTTAAAGTAATAATGGTAGGAGACTAAATAAGCATTAATTTGGCTAGAATGTATCTAAATGTAATTGGTGTGTAGAAAAATGTGTCTAGTTTAACTCTGCTGTCCCAGGGCGCCATAGTGTGAAGCAGGAACTCTCCCAATCCCTTAATGCTGCTCAGGATTTTCAGACCTGGGAGACTTCCTGGGATTTTCTCACCTGGTATAAATTTACTTTGCCTTATGTGGCTTAGCTTGTCCATGTACGGTTTTAAATCAGGTGTGTTGACTGTTATGCTTTCTGCAAAGATGTTTTATTTTTATTTATGACAACCAAAGAGCGGAAAGAAAGTTAAGGCACTAAGCTGGTTTTTAAAGCCAAAGCCCCTTTCATTATCAGCAAAGATATGATGTGCTCGTGGTGCTGCTTGCATGCTCTTGAGGCAGAGCGATGTCATTCCATGCTAGTTCTGTAATGTGCTTTAAATCATGTAAGACTTGCCTCTGAAGTCACTTTCATTTTATTTTGTTTTTAAGGTTTGCTCTGTCAGGAATGGATATGGAGCAAAGAGACTATGACTCACGGACAGCCCTGCATGTGGCAGCTGCAGAAGGTACTGTCTCCTCACACAGCATTTGCTGTCTGTCTGTCTGTCTGTCTGTCAGCTTGCTTTAGAACATCCTTGCTGTCTCTGTGTATACCTGCTTCTGTCTGTACATAAATGGATATATGGGAGTACATGCACTCACTAAACTGCTTTTCCTGTAGGACACGTGGATGTTGTGAAGTTTCTACTGGAAGCGTGCAAAGTGAATCCTTTCCCCAAAGACAGGTGAGTGTTTTTATTGCTGCTTTGGAGGAAAGATGCTCCTGTAACACTTCCCTACTACCTGTGAGGAGAAGCACCTGTCAAATGAGAGTGGAATGTATTGAGCCAGTCCACTGAAGCGGGGAAATGGGATCCCACTGGTTCTCCGTAGGTTCTGCAGACTGAGCGGGAATGAAGAATGAACCACTAAACCCGTTGTTTCAAAGGTTATGCTCAGCTTAATGAAGTTCCACAGTTACTGAACTGAGTGTGGTCTGTGTGCTGAACTATTAGTGCAGTATGTAAAGAACTGGATTTGTGACGTTTTTTGGCTCTCTCTGTGCGAAATGTGCTGATGTTAAAAACACTTTTATTTGCTTTTTGCAGGTGGAATAACACTCCTATGGATGAAGCTTTACATTTTGGACACCATGATGTTTTTAAAATTCTTCAAGAATATCAGGTCCAATACACGCCATCAGAGGATAACAACGATGGGAAAGAGAACCGAACGGTTCATAAAAATCTGGATGGCTTACTATAATCATCTTCAGCTAGATCCTAAGAATCCAATCACTTACCTATTTAATTGTGGTATGCATAAGTAATGAAGAGCGTGTGTGTTTCTATCTGATAGTGGTATATATTTTACAGAAGTCTCTGTTACTTCAGTGTTACGTTACAGGAGTTTCTATACGCACAGGACAAATCCAATCTCTTCAAAAGAAACAAAACCAACTAAGAATCTCCCTCCATAATGTGAGCAATATTACCTCATGCTGCATATAATTGATGTGTAAAAATATTTAGCTGTTGTTGGTTTTACTGTGCACTACTTAATTTATTTTTGTGTTCTATGTGAACTCTAGTCTATGGTCAGGAATTTTTCTGCTGAATTTTTTGTTTCTTTAGCCCTCTGTTTCCAGTATGGCCAGGATGAGCCAGAGTACTGTCAGGTATGAGCGTCAGTGAGGTTTTTTGAAAGCTGAGGATGCTGATGTAGATTTAGGCTGGGTGTGTTAAGTAAGGATCTGCACTTATCTTTGGGAAAACATAGAAAAAAGAATTCCACGCAACCTTGTTTACATAATATAAATATCACAGAGTATATAGGTGACACTTGTCATTGGTCTAGGCTTGTTCTTAGAGATAGTCTTGTCAGGGAATGTGTTTAAAGGTTTGTTTGACCAAATGGCGTAGGGGAATGTGACTCGTAGCTCCGGTGTGTGGTGGGATTTTTGTCTTGGGAGCGTTTCTCTCAGTTCCCTTTGTCTTGCCTCCCTCCTCTCTCTCCATGTTCAGCTGCTAAAGTACTTCCCTGTGGCCGGGGAACGCGGGTGCTTCCACTCCGTGCAGGTGTTCCTTGCAGGTATATTTGCACTACCCCTGGGGGGCTGACAGGTGCTGCTGCTGCTGGTGGCTGCAGCAGGAGCCAGGAGGGCATTGGAAGTGCTCGAAAGGCAAAGAACCAAACCAAATACTACACGTCAATCTGAGCTCTTTTGGGCTTGTAGTAAGGAACACGGATGGAGTGAAACAGCTTTAAGGAGCAAAGAGCCAATCGAAACAGGAGCAGAGCAGGAGATAAGCCAGGTTTTGGGGTATGTTCTCTTCTTGCACTGCCATCAACCAGGGAGCAGGATATTGCGTGACTGGGATTGCCCTGGTGTAGGACAGGAGTTCAGCACCAGGAACACAAGGAAGTCAATGCCTTTTGTGGCGAATGGTGGCATTCATTGTCTTGCCACTGAAGCCAGCCATGGCACGAGCCCTGTCGTGGAAAATGTAGATGCAGGTATTTGTAGCTGGCAGAAGTGCAGTATTGCCACAGCTCCCTGTCCCATGTGTAATTGCTTCTGCCAGTAGTGTGGCACAAAACCTCAGAAGTGAGCAGTCACTTCAGATATTCACAAAACACTACAGTTGTTGGGTGTAGGCAAGGATTTTAGCACAAGAGTTTTAGGCAGGAATCGTTTAGCACATGGAAAAGGAGACTGTGCTTGAGAATTGTGTATATGGTGGTTTTTATCCTAGCACGTAGTGTACAAGTCATTAGTAGATCTCAGAGTTCAAATTTTCTGTGTTTTGGCACCAAAATCTCCTGAAATAATGCCCAAATTCTTCCTAGAATGGCCCAAGCACTTTATTAAGATGATCTGAACCACATTACCTTCCTTTAGCAATGAGTATGCTAAGGCTTGGAGAGAAGTAACTTCTCCAGAGCGACCCAGCAGGTCAGTATAGTTGAGAATAAATCCTTTCAAGTTCCTGTACAGTCTCTTGTCAAAATGCCATACTGCCTCCCTGCAGGGAGGACAGGCCACGTGGAAAAGTGCTTGGTACTCATCACAAGCAGTGACAGTCTTCATCACGATGAAACCTTGGAAGAGTCTGAAAGTCTAAAGTCCCTCAAATAGCATCTCGAAGCTGGCTGGCGTGGTTATCAAACACTTTTTCTCAAGAATCCTCCTGTTCTTAAGCTGGTTGTTTTTGTTTTTTTGTTTGTTTGTTTGTTTGTTTGTTTGTTTTGTTCTTTTGAAGATCAGCTATTTTTCTGAAGGCTTTTGACCCATTCTCTTCACATCCTGTGTCACGGCCACCCCTGTTGCAACCAAGAACTAAATGAAATGGCCTCTGGCTCTTTATTGAGCCACATCAGTCACTGGGTAGCACAAGGCAACAGCTTTATGCACTTCAGTATGAAGGAATATTTTCAGATGGATCCTAGTTCAGAATTAAGAATTTCAGTGCTAATCTTCCCTATTTTGCCTCTCTTACAACACATTCTATAGCTTCTCAGAAAAATGCCTGATTTAGCTTTATTTAACTGACATTGTGTTGTTCAAACTGGCATTTTTAAGCATAGGTATACTATATAGTACACTGATATAAACAAACCAAAACCAAAAGAAGGATTTTAACTGAGCTAACATTGAAGATCATAGGTGTCCCTAAACTTAATGCTTTCATACCGAGTGCTTTTAGCCGGTCTTAGCTTCAGTGCATTTTTGCTGGTTAGTTTTAGTATTTTCTCATTGTAAGAAGATGGATTATTTTGTAATGTCCAATTCAGCGATGCAGCTACTTAGACATGGCGTTCTTTATGAATATAAATATATGCAGTACATTGGTTTGGCTGTTTATCATTCATGCCACTGACATGTAGATTTTACAGTAAATAGCTTTTGGTTATCTTATCCAACGCTGACTTCCTTATGCTCCAAAGAAGATACCCCCACTCCTTTGTTTTTATGTCATATATGTTTATTCTGTATCACAACCTAAAATCGTTCAGCTAACTTAATGCTTTGTACTCAGAAATATTGTGGTAGTCTTAGCATTAATTAGCCTATCTCTGTGAACAAACTGTATTGTACCAGATATTTTTTTTTTTTTTTTGCTTCAGAGCTGGACTATCCGTGACTATACCTACTGGCAGTGTACTTCTGGTCATTGTAACTGACTGGGCTGATCTTGACTTTTAGATTCTGTATTGTGGGGACTAGACAGTGATGAATGTATTTCTAGCAGTTTCCCATGAATGAATCTAAACTTGAGCTGTACTGGTTCTGAAAATGAAAGTTATTTATTTTAAGAAATAAAATCCAGATAGTGTTGCTTTTTACAGCATAATAAATGGAAATACCAAGATGGTGGTGGTGCTGGTGGGTTTTATTGGTCATCTCTGGGACTGCCATAGAAATAAGTCTTCAGTTGTGGGAAGGCTGTCCTGAAAAACCTACTCCAGTCATTTCCATTGTGCAAAGCATTCAGGAAATCAGAATGAATTTCTGTAATGTAGTGTTTTTCTGATTTTTTTTGGTGTTTATTTTGAAACCTACACTTCAGAGCTGTGCCCTTTCAGTGGCTGCTTTTTGTTAATGCTGGAATTCTGACCAGGTACTCTGAACAGGTCTAGCTTTCTCTTGACTTACTCCTGCTATCCTTCATCACACCAACAGTTTCTTTCCTTTATTATTCTTCTGTCTGTACAGTTCATATAAAAGCCTGACAAGTGTGAGATGAGGGATATTGTCACTTATTAGCTCCAGAGAAAAACAGCAGTGGTCCAGTTTGGTAGCCTGCAAAGATGAGCCATAGATCAGTTATCCTACTGAGGACTCAAATTAGAAATTCAAATTCAGTTTATTGAAGTTTGTGTGGGGATGGAAACAAGTGAATGAAGTGATACAAGCAATAATAAAAAGTTAACAGCCACCTTCTAAGAACTCTAGTGCAACAATGGACCTGCAACAATACAGAGAATTAAAAGCATCAGTACTGCCTTGGGCTTCAGAGCTGTAACTCTTTAGTTGCACAAACAAGTTTAAAACGAGATACAGAGTAGTAAAATACTGACTGGCACATCACTTTATAATAGAAGTAGGCAAAACACCAGAGAGAGAACAAAAGTGGCAACTGATAGTTCCATTTATTTAAAATATATAAAAGAATATTGCAGTGAGGAAAATTCACTGCTTCTAGAACTACTGGCTATGGAAAGACCAACCTGTGAATAAGGCCACTGCTTTAAGTCCTGCAGAAATGAAGTATGAAAGTAATGACATGTAGAACAAGAATATGAAGCATAGCTCAAAAAACAACTTGATTTTTGTATTAGCAACAGATACACATTCAGCTAGTTACAGTAAGATAAAAGCATTAAGTCATTTCCTATAGCACTGTTAATCTCAGTAACCCAGGGCACCAAAAATAGATCAGTTTGCAGAACTTCCATTTAAATATGTGTTGGCAACACTTTCATTTAAATACATGTGTTATGTGCTCTAGGTCCTTTAATTTGAAGCTTTTGCAGGGGGCACATCAGATGTCTTGGGCACAACACACCAAACTGAAGCAGTCCTTTTTTTCCCAAACAGCAGCTGATGGGTCTGGAGAGGCCTCTGGAGGTCACCTTGTCCAACCCCCTGCTCTGGCAGGGCCCCCTACAGTGGCTGCCCTGTTCCTGTACCTGGACAGATGGGGCGCAGCACAAGAGTTCTGCAGCCCCTCTGCTCAGCTCCGTGCTAATTAGCAGCCTGCACTAATAGGTACCCTTAGAGAAGAGATCAGCTGCCTCGAACAGCCTTGCCTTTTAACTGGGAGTTGTTAATTGCCTTCAAATGTGCTGAGAAACAAACCCGTTCCTCCTCTGGTGGAAGCACAGTTTCATGCTTTAAGTACTGCAGACTGCATATCCTACAGCCATTGCTCTGGATAAACTTTAACTTGTTCAGTTTCCTGTGCCTTACCCCTAATTACAAAACCACTTCATTATCAAAACCTGTAAAATCTTTTAGCTATTCAAATTAACAGTTAAATAAATGCCATGGTTCATAATGCACGAGAAAACTCGAGTTCCATTCCACGTGTTATCCATGGGGTCTGTATTATTGCAGAAGATAGGGGTGACCAGATCCTCACCTTGGCAGATAGGCACGGTAAATGAAAACGTACTTTAATCCATTGTGCAGTTTTCTAAGAGAAGGTTCAGGTTTTGTCTGATGACTGCAGACTGCAGAGGCCTTAGTCTTGATTATACACCTTGGGTTGCAAGCTCAGCATGTGCCAATGCAGCTTAAAGGTAGTATCCTAAGAAATGCTCTTTTTGAGAAAGATTGTGCTGAACATCCTACACGAGATTATGCCTTGTGAAAACTGCGAAAATGAAATGCAGGAAACGTTCTGGGCTTCTGCTCTCTCAATGGGCCTTGCCCAGAAGAGCTAAAATAGCACAACAAAATTCAGCAGCACATGGATTTGGTGTGGCATGTTATCTGTAGAATATTTCCTTTTTGTGATACAGACAAAAATTGAAGGTGTAAGCTTTCTGAACAGAACCTCTGCAAAATAACCAGCTTTTCTTTGAAGCCTTCTACGTACAGTCAACCATTTTAAACATTTAATTAATTCCTTCAAACAATGAATGCGTGTTTCTCCCATCACTGACATTGCACAGCTCACATTCCCACCTTCCTCTTCCTCCACTCTGGCACGGTATCTTGCTAATTAAACAAAGATATGCACGTAAGGAGGCTGCTCGGGCTGCTGCTGTTGATGTTCCCATTAGCTAAAATTGCTGCTGGACCTTCAGGCTGAGAACCAAAGAAGTGAAGCGTTGTCACCAAGGCATTGACTGCAGCACAGGATGCGTGAAGCGGATCGGCCGTGCTAATGAGCAGGGAAAGCTCAGCCAAAGCTCAGAGCTGGATGTGTGTGCACATCTGCAAGGAGAGAAGGAAACCTCCATTACACAGGCCCAGCCCTGGTTCTCAAGGCTTTGCTATCCACAGAGCGCGACCGAGTTCTGCCCCGATCGCACCCGGTTCACATCTTAGGATTCAGCTGCTCAGGGTGGGGGGTGGGGATCACTTTGTTTCTTTTTCTGAAGCACACAACACTGCTCTATTTACAGCCAGTACCTCGCCAGCACTGCAGGGCTGCACTTCCAAACTGCACTCCTGCTCGGGGCCCTCCCCACACAGACCCCACCAGAGGCACTACAGGGATAGTTCTTCCTCCCTTCCCATCTTCCCTCCACCTGCAAGGCACACAGAGGAAGCTTTGCTCTCCTGGCCTTTACCCCTCTCCCTGCAGACGTGGAAAAAACAACTGCTGGCAATCCCAGCCTAACTCTGGATCCCCAGCTTTTCCCATGCTTGTGAAGAGATGTGTTCTCAAGTGTTTGCTCAAGTGTCTGAGGTATGTCTGATTGGGGGGGGGCAGGGGGGGAAGGTAAAAAAAGCAACTTCTGGCTCAACCCTCCAGCCCCAGGCTGGTCCTGATCCGTACCACGGTGTCGATCTCTGCGGGGCCCACCATGCGAGACACCTCGTCAAACTCCTCGGGGGACATGGGGAGCAGGTTTTCGGGAGACTGCAGCCTGGAAGGGTGCCTGATGGAGAAGAGCAGGCATTAGCTGTCACTAAAGAAATGAAGCACAGCTGGATTACCCTGTCTGGCTCCAAGGCCTGAAGGGCCACTTAAGCAGGCCTCTTGTGAAGAAGCCCAGGCTTTGCAAAGCCAGCTTTAAATGAAATGAAATGAAATTTAAATGGCTTTAAATGAAAACTCAGACTACTCAGGGGTGCGCATCCTAACCAAAGAAGTCCAACAAGTCTTGGAGAACATGCTTTTCAAGAACATACTTGCCAGTACAACTCCCTGCATGTTTCTAGGGCTTCTACCTAAAAATGGTGTTTTGAACACAGCAGTGCATTAAAGTGTTGTGATCAGATTCTCCAAGAGGAAAGACTTGACAGGGACACCTACAGCTTATAAACAGTATGAAGAGACATGAGCTACAGCTAAAATCTTATGTTATCTAAAGATCTTATCTAAAATCTTATTTTTATTAATCAGTTCTTAAAAATCCAGCATTTTTGTGAGAACTTACACTTCAGATACAGAGATTAACTCAGTCTTGATGTAACCGTTTCCCTTGGGACCATCCAAGTCCATTGGCTCTGGTGCTTCAAGGAGAGAAAAAAAGCTTGTGATTTTCTTTTTCAGCAAATTTATGTCACATTTTCATCTTTATTCTACCAAAAATACAGCCTATGACCCAGATAATGTTCAGTGTCATGCGTTTTACAATACTATGGTTAATTTATTCTATTTTTAGTCAGTTTTTCCCTGTTCTATAGAAAATGCAAAGAAACCCCTCCCCTAAGCAGTCATGGTTGGGGCTGTCAGTGGGAACCCACGTTTCCGGAACAGCCCACGGGCTCATGTGACAGCTGAACTGGAGGGTCAGTGACAATTAGGAGTTTCAGTTTTTGGTCTGATTAGGTCTCGTGTTGTGCCTGTTTAAAAACAGACCTTTTCTTAACCTATAAACATGGGACGGGCTACAAAGGCATTCAGGCCAACTGCTCCCTTTCTTTCCATTCCACAGAAATTGTGCAGTGCCCCAGCAGCTCAGGAACAACCAGGCAAGCTAAAAGGTATGAGCCCCACATAGCACTCACCCTCCTTAGGCCTGGAGTAGTATTTGCCAAAGGCGTTGTCTTTGGGTATATTGGGGTACAGGAAGCGCAGCGGGTTCTCGGGAATGTTCTCGGCTGCCATCACTTTGTAGTTGCGGATGATGTCGGGGAAGGTCACGGCAGAGAGCTCCTTCTTGGTGTAGGGTTCCACTGAGTGGAACTGTGGCTCTGCAGAGGAGAGAAGCAGCAGTTCTTAAAGCTGGTTTCAAAGTTTTTTTTCTGAAAGCGTCCAGAAGAGCTGCACGAGAGCTTCTGCAAATTCAGAGTTCACATGAGCAAAAGCCTTGCCTGCACGGCACCCACAGTGCTGCAGGCAGCATTTAATGCCTGTCAAAGGGAGCATCATTGTTCTGTGGGGTAGGGAGGCATGGGGGGATAGCACACAGCGATGGCTCTTGGCGTGTTTTGTACTCACAGTGGCTGGTGTGACTTGTCCATGGAAATTAACTGCAATGTTTCATTAAGTAATTCAGGTTGTGCTGCCTTTTTAACCTTCTTCCAAGTTATGTAATTCAAACTCTGCTGCCTATATTAGGAAGTTTGATCCAAATACACCACCTGAGGCTTTTATGAATCATCAAAAGAGACATATAAGCCTTCCTCAACGCTCCAAATACTCTCAACCTTCTTTTGCTTAACTTTTGGATGTCTCAGGTATGAAGGCAGCAAAGGGAAAGAAGTCACCCAAGTACACTCAGCAGTTTCTCTTCCACCTGCTGCTGGTTTTGGGCTAATCAAAGTGAAGTGTCAACAGCTGCCCCATGCTGGCAGGTGGGGCTGTGTAATGAGGGTGGTAAGAGGAGAGCTCTGACTGGTACAAGGGAGGTTTTAACTTTTTGTAGCTCCGATGCCTCCAGGCTTCCTTAAGAGAGGATGAGAAACCAGTCCAGCTCACTGAAGAAGCAAGCTCTTCGTTGATCCTTTTGGACAAGGGAAGGAAGGAGAACTGCTAGGAAGATGAAGTGAGTACCCAATATTTCTGTCTGAAACCACGACAGCAACTTACCTAGGGGAAGTGTGGGAAGGAAGGAACAAAAGCTGCATGTGGGCTTGGAAAGAGATGCAGGTTTGTGTATGCTAAAGGCTGGGAGAGAGCCTAAGGAGGCAGGGAAGACAGTCCAGGCAGTTTTTCCTACCAACTTCCAGACCAGAATCAGGATCTGGGAAGTGCTACTTGTCCTAGTGAAACCTTGATCAATTCATTGTGTGGTTTGAGTTACCCAAAATATGCTGTGTCCTTGCTATTGCCTGTGCCCTGCTGCTGCCAGGGGTGTTGTGCTGCTCCTCAGGGTGGAGGAGAAGGGCATAAAGACTTCTTGTTCTGATGCAAGCAGATCAACAAAGGTTCTCTGTTGCTGACTTACCATTCTGAGATTCCTCTACCCAGGTAAAGGTGATTGCTCCCTCCCTGCTGCTTTCACTGAATCTCAGTAAGAATGTTCCTGGGCTCTGGTCCTTCAGCAGAGCACGTTCTCTCTCTTTGCTGATGAAGCCCACAATGCAGCTGTAATGTTGAAAAGAAAGAGCTGAGTCACTCCCCAACATAAAACCTAAGCTGCACTGGGCTAGCTAGGAAAACTAAAAAGCTTTCCTCACTTAAAAGAGCTGAAGTACTGGTGAAAGCCTCACAGAAGGCTTTGTCCTGTGAACAGCTGGCAGCAGGACTGACTGGCTGCAGTCAGGTGGTGATTCATGCCTTGTGGCAGCCTCACCCCAGCTTCCCTCAGCACTCTCACTTCGGCCTGGGGACTGATACGTGTCTTTCTGAACTTGGAACAAAAGAGAGTGTCCATTTTGCTGTCAAAGCTGGGCTGTGAGAGCAGAAGTGAAGTTACATGTGTGTAACAGGGTCAGATCCCAGCTAGCGGTTAGTTTTAACTTCAGAAGTATGCTAAGGGACAATTGTTTCTCCTTTTTGGCTGATGAAACAAACTTTGTCAGCTGCCAGATTACACTCTTACAGGTGTGGGGTTTGCTCTGGGCCTTGAGCATGTTTTCTACAGGCACTGTTAAACTTTTGTGACTTACTCGCTGTGCTAAGCAACTGTTATTGCATGGACAAGGAGGCTGGTGTGGTAATTGCAAGAGGCTGACTGATCTGGAGAGGTACTGGGGAAGGAGCTCATGTCAGTACCAGGGTATAACCCTGGCCAAGCCTTAGCTGTTTGGTTTTGGTTGGTTTGTATTTTGCTTGTGTTGTCTGTTTTTTTTCCCTAAAGGTTTTCTTTGCTTCTTATTCCTCAAAATACTCCATCAGTCATGATCTTTTGAGTACCGTGACTGTCCTTGTGTGCATTAAGTTAGGAAAAGTGGGTTTTACACAAAAACACCCTGAACAATCATAATTTTACTTGGAATTCCAGATGCTGTAAGCTTCCCTGTTTTATGGGGTTTGGGGGTTTGCTTGGTGAGTTTTGTGAGGTTTTTTGGTTTAAATGCCATGCTTTAGGTAACAAATGTATTCAGTAGTCAATATCCTGTGTATAAGGGAAGTCTTTCACCTTCATATCTCTCAAGTATGAAGAAAGGCAAGTGTTCCTGAGGTTGTATTACTTACTGTTTTGTATACAAGGGGAGTCTGTGCTATTCCTGTACCAAATTCACATGTAATCCCCATCTCAGAACTGCCACTCTGCCTCAGTAATGGTGACAAATATTCCCACTGCAGTGCAGCCCACTCAGCAAAGAAAGGGGGAGGTTTGGGGCAGGGAAAAAGGCTTGTACTGCACAGGGCTTTGACAGAACTCCTTTGGCGCTGGGGGGTAAAAATGTGAGGCCCACTGCTGAATGTAGCAAGGTAAAGCAATTCTGCTGCTGTAGTTCCTGCAGAAGTGTGGGATACTAGGATGATCCACTGTGAGCATGCTCTTTGATGAGGTTTCATAATGTGGCTAAAGCTAAAATGCAGGATTGTGACTTTGGATAAGCCTAGTTTGGGCAGAATCACTTCCAAAATCGGAAATCCCAGAATGAGAAGTTGACTAAACCAGTATTAAAGGGCAAATGGAACTGTGTTCCCATCTGGCAGAGTCCTTCTACTTCGTAATACTCTTAAAAAATGAGTGAAGACTGCCGGGTTCTGGGCCCACGGTGCAGGCAGAGGCATTCCGAGTCTGGCTGCTGCCACCTCCAGGCAGCTCACAGTAACTCTCTTCGAGCAGGGAGTTTGGTTTTGGGGTTTTTAAAATGGATATCACTATGACTTATACTTTCTCATGCTTCAGTTTTTCTTGGCTGTGTTGTAGGATGTGGAAAGCACCGACTTACAGTGCTAGCAGAGGCAAAACAAAATCTAATCTAACATTCAAAGCCCTGCTCTGTGACTTAAATGGGACAACTTGGTCATCTGATTTTCTTGCTTTCAGCAGTTGCCTCATCAGAGGATTCCTCACTACTAGAATTCATTTGCTTCAGATTTTTCTGGTTTCAAGATCCACCCTCTGCACAAATAACTTCCCACCGTGAGGGAGGTTAGCAACTGCTAGCCTAAAAGTGAGGTCTGAGGCAATGACCACATCTTTAAATTCACTCAGGTCTTACCCATCATTCCAGAGACACAGGAGATGTTTCTTAATAAGCTCCAGGATTCCCTCAATCCACAGCCAAAAGGGGAAATTTTTATCATTTATATTTTCCTGAAATTCAGAATATGGAAGGGATGGGAAGGGGGAGAACAGGGATAATGAGACATGAGTTCTGTTAGGCAGGGAGGAAAGCAAGGTTTCAATCCTGACACTATCTACTTGTCCTTGTGTTTTTCCCCGTTTCTCCTTTTTCCCACCCTCCCCATATTTTCTTATGACCTTTTTGTGTCTCTCCATTCCAGAAGGACAGGAACTGTTGGTAACCAAGCATGTGCTAAATCTTAAGGCAAGAGGCAGTATGAGCAAAGTGCCTGTCTGAGTCTCCAGTACCCACAAATAGGTGATCCATCACCTCTCACATGCAACAACACTGGTCTAAGAGCAGATACAAGGCTCTTGTTCCTGCCTGGGTGCTATCCCTGTTGGAGCTGTTGGACATGCAAACCCATGCCATTGGGGTTTCTGACTGGGCTGGCTAGCAGAAGACTTTAGAGACACTTTCTCTTGAGACTTGGATCTCAGTGTCTCATGAGGCATCTGTATCAATGAATTTGAGTGCTTGTAGGTCACCAGAGCCTTGCTCTTCCCCTGGAGTCTGTTCCTGCTTGCTGTGATCTCCTAGTTATCTATACCAGCTTAGGGTCTAAAGCTGAAGAAAATGTGAAGAGTCCTCCTTCCTTGCTTCAGCCAGGGTTGTGAAATTCCATGATGTGGCTTTCTGTGATCATAATGACCCTCTTGGCCACCTTGTGTTAATTCTCAGCCTAATCCAGTTTCCCCTGGTCTGGGAAATGTCCTTCACTAAGATACAGACTAATTGTTTATCTTGCTGGTTGTTTTGTTTGCATTTTCTGTAACAGTCAAAATGGAGAACCGTTCTATTAATAGCAGCTACATTAATAATAATGGAGACGCTGTGTTTGAAAGATGCATTTTTTTTTTCCTACGGAGTTTACATGGATCAAAACCAGTCTCAAAATCATCTACTCCTTGCCATCGCAAGCTTTTCCCTCCTGCTGCTACTTTAACCTCACCACCAAAGCCTCCCATGACCATGTAAGGCCTAGAATAATTAGGGGATGCTACTAGAAAAGTAGGCACCCTGGGGGGGAAAAGCCCAAACAAAACCCACAATAAAGTAAGATCAGATCCGTCTTCCATCTCAGTTTTTAAAACTGTGTGCATACCTTGCAGAATCTTGTCCAAGGAATAAGGCCATCCTGAGATGCTCCATTTGTTGGCCCTGAACACAATAAATTTGACTTCAGTCATGTTCCGTAAGTTACTTAGTAAGGCTAAAAGTACTTAGAAAACCAAGTTCTGAGTGTTTATTTGGAAGTCAGCTGTTGGACTGAGAAAGAAAAGGAAGGGCAGGCTGCTGTGCTCTCACAGCTACTGCAGGGGAAGTTGCAGAGTTCCCCTCCGGGAGGTTTTATGATAACCAAACCTGTGTGAGCAGCCTTGCTTAATGGGAACCAATCCATCCTGACACTTTCTGTGCTGTGCTGCACCAAACACTTGCCAGCTTTAAAATGCTTCCAGGAAGGAAACTGAATCCTTGCACACTTCGTGCCAGCACAACAAGAAGACTGCAGCCCACAAGCTCCTCTGCAGGCTCAGCAGACCCTGCAGCATCTCTCTGAGATTAAGCACTTTCCTACCTTGATTCTGGTGGTTTTCAGACTTTTGCCCCAGAAACTCTTGACTCCTAGGTCTACCCCAACCACAGACTCATCTTTTTCCTGTTGCAATTGTTTCCCTCAGCCTTCTTTTTATGTCCACAGTGTTTCATAACTGTATCCAAACCATATCTTCTGTAGTCAGAGCCAAATTCTTCCCATGCTATGGCTTCCAATAAATATGCTTTCCTCTGTCATTTTTCTAAGAATGAACTGGGTTAGGGAGCTTGTTACTGATACTGCTGGTGTTAAGAAATCAACATTTCGTCAACTTTCACACTGCAAAAGCAGCAGCCAGGTTGTACCCTGGCACCCTACTGGTTCTGTCTCCTTGCACTGAGGAATCCTGACTATACAGTGTTCAGCAACCAGGATTTTCTTCAGCTGGGTGATATTTTTATCTACAGAGATATGATTTAAGTAGCAACCCTACCAGAGCTTGACAAAATCCCTGTAGTTCTGAAATGCAAATTTGCCATAGCAATATATCACCGTTCTCTTTATGTTGGTTAATTAAACAAAAAAAATATTCTCCTTGTAGAAATTTGAAAAGTAATCTAATAAATTAATAGCTTTTTGTCAGATCTTATGTCTTGGGGAAATTAGAGAGTAGAATGCTGTACTTGCCACCTAGACACACTAATCTTAAATACCTTTAAATATATTTTTTTTCCTGAGACTTAAGGTAGGTGAAATATACTGAATCAACAGTATTTTTCATCTAGAGTCTACTGTGCAAAATCAGTAGCAGTGTCAAGTGCCCTGCCTATTCAGGCAAACTGCAAGGAGTTTGGAAACAAAACCCATGGCTGATGAGGCCTTTGTTAGGGACACTCATGTGGGAGATAATTCAGTCTGATATCCTTTAGCAGTTTCATAGTGCTGGCATGCTGATACTGCAACTGTGTTTTTATGCAGAGTGAATCCCCACTGTAGCTGGGGGCATGCATGAAGTTAAAGTGAATGGAGGTGGATTTAAAAACAACCCAAGAGATGCCAAGACACATCCACTTCAAAGACTGACTAAACATGAGTGTTACTTCAAAAGGCAGAATTAGGCCCAGTCTGTGTTGCTCTAATGCATAAAACTCCTGAGTAAGAACTGCAGATATTTTTCGTGACATGATCTCATTTACAAATTCTGCCATACTGAAAAGTGGAAAATGCTTCATTGCTACAAAGTTATATCATAGGAGGGGGAAAGCTGTGAAAGGAAAGGAAGATTTGAAATGGGTTGCAGGAAAAGGTGCAGAACTAGCTTCAATTCAAAACAGGCCATCTGTGATGAAAGCAGATCTTACCAAGAAGCTTCTCTCCCAGCATGCTCAGCTGATCTGCATTAAGTCCTCTCTTTGTTACAGAAGAAAACTGCCAACTCAGAACATCAGAAAGCTTAGACCACTTTGCACAAGGTGGATTCAAAAAGAAGGACAGGTTCTAGAATGGAAGAGAAAAATACAGGCTATAGTTAACAAACATTAATTTTTGGAATGCCACTTGAATTTTTGTATTGCCAAAACAAACTCCAGATTAAGAATGGCTGTCGGCTTGAGAAAACTCTGCAGAAGCAGGCAGCTATCCTTCCAGGCACTCTTTACCAGGAGAAGCAATCTCTGGGGCTCTGGCTATGTCTTCTCCCAGTGGGCAGAATTGCTGGATTACTCAAGTGCACCATAACTGAGTTCTTGAATGTTCATTTGGCTTCTCACTGTGTGCTGTATATTCTGAACACATGTATACTATCCTTATGTGAGTTTCAAACTTTGCTCTGTTTAGGTCAGGGAAGCCACTACACCTGAACTCATTAAGAGTCATCTGCAGAGCTAAAATGCAGCAAGCACTTTGAAACAATGCTTGAAAATTAGATGTAGTACCTGATAAAACTTTTTTTTTTTTCTTGCAAATACCTTGGGATCAGTAGACAGCATGTTGAACCACAAGATAGAAGCCCATCCACTGGGAAGCTGGCTCACGTTTGAGATCACAACAATGGGAAGAGAAGTGGTCTGAAAGGGGCACAAAAGGAAACATGTCAGGCTACCCTGCACTGTTGCCACAATCCTCCTTGAGATTATCCACAAACCCATATCTGTTTTAATTCCCTGCTTGCATGATCTTGACTTTTTCAATAGAAGTTTGTATGTAGGGAATAAAGTATGATGAAATACTGGAAAGTACTGGGTGATTTTTGTCTAATAAAGACTTTCATTTAGTGTCAGTTATGACAGCACTGATAGTGACAGTAGAGTTCATAGCAGACCACTTCTGAAATAAA